>WSXT02089171.1:0-11765 GCA_011762715.2 Neuroterus valhalla
AGTTGCTAGTATCAGAGTACTCTAAAATATAATACAGTACACATTAATAAAATTATTTCTTCATTTTTCTCCGTGTAACAGAGAGCACTACATACATTCGGAACAAAATTACTTTTCATCGTTTCAATAGCAATAATATTTTCGGGTGATGAAAGGGTTCTCTCGTTGAGGCCTTCCCTGAATCAGCCCCCGATCAGAAATAGGGGAAATCGGTCAGGTCCCTACCAGATCCTGATTGCAATTTCTACATAAGATGTTGTATTCTTCTTATACCAAGAAGTTGTATAGTAGATGATTCTGGTTATTCTTACGAAAAATTCTGGTTCAATGCACGTACGTTTTGCAAGCTTTCTTGTTAACTCACGTATTACCTTTGACGTTTGTTGAAAGGGACAAGCACTTGACAGAAAAGTCGTGAAAACAGTGCGTGCGGGGCGAAGTACAAATACGCATGCGTATACGCCGTAAATGTGCATTTTACTATCCTAGGCAGGTACAGTAACCCCACCAATGGCCACGCCGATAAAGATCTACTTCGCTGTGTCAGAAGGCGCACGAAAAAGCGAGGAAAACATTCTCGTATCACGTAGAATTCTTTTCCGGTTAGGATAACCAGAATACTGGTCGGTTAAACTAGAAAATCTTCTAAGCATACAAAAGATTAAACACAGCAGTATTGTATTTCAATTCGAATTATCTCAGGACTTGTTAGCTACTTTAAATTCTTAATTTCCAGTAATGAATAAACGATTAACTTTTAATGTTCCCTTCTTCGGACGACAAGTTCAGTTGAGTACTTCCTCGAGGTCTAGGCGCACCCAATCGCGTTCATTACTTTACAAATGAGCCGCCATGGCCATGCGTGAATGAAATCAGCAGCGTACGAGTATTAGGTCTTGATTAGAATAATGCAACATGCGCCTTCATTCCGACTCTGAAATGCAAATACGCGCATCTTAAATTGGACAAGCGGACTTGGCTAGACAAAGAAAAAAAAAGAAATCTTAGAGACAAATTTTCAGGCGAAGGAATGCTTTCAGAAAAGATTGAAATAATCAAGGAAGCAGTTCTCAATTTGTTTATACTTCCTCTCCTTTACGGACCTAATAATCTTCACATAAGAATTACTTATACATACATACATACGTATATATATTTTTCTTTTTTGTTTTCTTATCTAAACATCTTCTCTACAACCTCACCAACTATTTTTTACAATACTGTCTTACAATTACTCTTAATTCTAGACGCTGGCGACCTTTGTGAGCTTGCCTTAGGCTTTCCTTCCTTCTTTCCTCTATCGATCCCAATTTTAGTTCATTCCCGCAACACTAATTCCATTTTCTCCTTTTTTATGAGTCATTTTTTTGCTTTCCCTTATTTCCTTAAACCATGTATCTCTCTTTCCTCTTTGAGCATCTTATCCATTCCTTACTCTGATCATACATATCCAAAATTCATTTTATTCTCTCTTCCATACTCCTCCTCTCCCTTCTCTAACTGTACACCTCTAACGCATGCAACCATGATTCCTGCTCATACCTACATGTCCTTCACAAGTTTCCATCTTCATTCATCCAACATCTACAATCTACATGCTCTCACCTCCTCACCATTATGAATCTCACAGCTCTCCCATTTCGAGCGTTCTATGTTACTCTTCTCCTCTTCTCTCATAATCTCCCGGGCACACGCTTGAGCGATTCTATTTTCCTCCCCTGACTATCATTTTGTCCCTCGTTATTTCTCTCTTCACCATATAACCTAATCAGCTGCAATCTACCCTCATAAATCATCTGAGAAATCTCTCATGCAGACTTTTCACTCCATTATGCTCTTTCCATTCCCAGATTTCCACTCTCTAACTCAACACTGACCACTCCAGCACATCGAACATCCACACTCTCATCTTCCATTCGTCCTTGAACCTTTTCTTCCCAACACTTGTCTTATTACTTTACTTGCACATTCCTATCTCTTTCTCAGTTGCAGATCAGTTCCTTCTCCTGTTTGAAAACAAACCCCCCCCCCCCCCTCTCAATCAGATAATCTTAGTCCCTGTAACATTCACCCTTAAATCTTCTCATCTCACACACTCTTCGAACGATCTCATCATTAGACTCATCCGTCTTTCACCATACGATGCTAGAACTTCATCGTCCGCGTATGCTAGTGAATGAAGTTTGCCTGTTTCCAATATTGTTACTTTTTTTGCTACTTTCTTATCCTCTCCTGTAAGTTCGACAATAGGGTGGGTACTAAACAGAAGAGGAGAATTCCTCTCCTATTCTCTCTTCCATTTTCATCCATGTCTGAGTCCACAAATATCTCTTATCCTCTTTATTAGTCCTCCATCAACTCCGCTCTCTTTCATGGACTTCCATAGCACCCTCCTTTTCACGGAGTCCAATGCTGTTTCAAAATCCGCACGCAGTGCAACTACACTGCTTTCGCGATTCTTGTTCCCCCAGTCAACCAAACCATTATTTTTATTGAACAGTTATATTTTAACTCTGGAATGTAAAATTTCTATAAAAAAAAAAACGAATTTTGAAGCAGAAAATGTACATGATTCAAGGTCAAAAAAATTTCAATCAAATTTTTAAATGGTTAAGCTTAAAAACAAATTTCCACAGAATATTGGAAATTTTGCCCAAAGAGATAAATCGCGAGTAATCTTGCCTCTGATACAGGGAAAAACAGCATTTTTTGCACGTTTAGGTTAGGATATTTTGAGAAAAACAAAGATTCGAGCATTTTTTGGGCTGGATTCGAATTAAGCGCAGCAAGATCTTTGAGAAAAGTTCGAAATTCGTCTTCCGAATTGGAAATTTATATTCGTTGGTTGAAAATGAATTTGTATGTTGAAAACTCAACTTCTCGGTTAAAAATGCATCTGTTTTCGGTTGAATATCATTTTTTTTCAAATTTGATTATTTTATTGGAAATATATCTTTGTTTGTTGGAAATTCAACTATTTGTGGTTGAACAATTTTTTTTTTAAGTTCGACTATTCGTTTGGAAATGTATCTCTGTAGGTTGAAGTATTATATTCCTTAGCTGAAAATGAACTTTCGTGATGAAAATCCAACCTGTTGGTAACAATTTAACTTTTATCCAAGAAATTCTTGTTGGTTCGAAGATTAAACTATTGTGTTGGAAATGCAATTGTATTAGTGAAAATAATTCTTTTTGTTTTGGAAATTATATTATTCATATGAAAATATATGTCTGCAGCTTGAAAATTTAAACATTTTGTTCAAAATTTGTCCTTTTGAACTAAAAATTCATTATTCTTGGTTCAAAATAATTTTTTATGTTGGGAATTTAGATGGTCGGTTCAAAAATTCTACTTTCATCTGAAAGATCCTTCTTTGTAGGTTGAAAATTTAATGGTTTTCTGATTGAATGTATATTCCTTTTTTGTTGGAAAATTTTACTATATGGTTAAAAATGCATCTTTTTTAAGTTAAAAATTCAACTTTTTTGTTAAAATTCTTGCAGGTTCAAAAATTCAGCTTCCATCTTTAAAATTTTTATTTTTGGCTTGAAAATTCGACTATTTGGTTGGAATTTGAAATCCATGTTTCTAGGCTGAAAATTCAACTGTTGGTGATTGTTATTCTTCTTTTTTGTTTTAAAATTTGACTATTTGGTTGGAATTTTAAATCCACGTTTGGAGGTTGAAAATTCAACTGCTGGTGAATAATATTTTTCTTTTTTGTTTTCAAATTTGACAATTCGGTTCAAAGTTGAAATCCATGCTTGTTGGTTAAACATTCAAATGTTGGTGATTGATATTTTCCTTTCTTGTTTGCAAATTCGATAATTTGGTTCAAAGTTGAATTCCATGTTTGTAGGTTGAAAATTCAACTGTTGGTGATTAATATTTTCCTTGTATATAAAGATCTTTCGAACTCAGGGTTGGTAAAAGCTCCATAGCAGAATCAGCTG
Source organism: Neuroterus valhalla (assembly GCA_011762715.2). NCBI lineage: Eukaryota > Metazoa > Arthropoda > Insecta > Hymenoptera > Cynipidae > Neuroterus > Neuroterus valhalla. The sequence goes on from WSXT02089171.1 coordinate 3,955, forward strand.
ATGACCACGTTAATTTCTATTGATATTATCTATTAGTTACTTTCGACGCAGAAACGTTGGTGTGATTGATGACAATCCTAACCTCACATATAACCTGTCCACTGTAAGATGTGTCATGGAATATGAGCAAAATAACTGATCTTATATTTTTGCTTATTTTATTTCAAATAGTGATTATAACACTTTTCTGTTTGTTTTAAAAGTAGCGTAGGTATAAAATATATTCTATCGATACGTAAAGGTACATCTTTCTGTAGCTTCTTTCCAGTGTAGAATCGCCAACAGTGAACAACATTTCAACAACTCAAAATAGTAACAAAAACTTTTCCCTGGCTCATAAAGTCACTCCTACTGGAATTTTATCACATAGTTGAATATATCAACTCCATTTATGCCACAAGAAATCCTTAATTTATTTTGCACTTTATGTTTACTGCAATTTACACATTTTTTCGATCCACTGTAGGGAGTTTTCCCTTAATTGAAAATCGAGGATGAAATCTGAAGAGAGAGAGTGAAACTTTGTCGTATTTCGAAGGAAGGAATGCAGGTATGGCACTAGAACGAAGTTTACATTCTTTGGAACAGATTTTGATTATGCAACAAGGATTTTCAACAAGAGATTTTTTTTTAAGGAAATGAAGTGCAGCGCGTGCGAACTGCTTTGAGTCGACAGCCATGATTCAAACGTTAAAGCGAAGTACAGTACTATGCAAATTAGCGTTGTGTCGCAAGCGACGGCGTACCTGCAACCCCGATGTTTATTCCTATCTGTATTTGGAGTATGGATTACAAGACTGGGGGAGAAAGAGAAAAAGGCTTATGTGAGAGAGTCTTCCCTGAACATCTGGACACTTCCAGCCTTTTGAGGAAAAATCCAACGTCACTATAATCAATTTGAAAGCTTCAAATCCTATGAAACTAAAAATTTGGAGAGAATCTGGAGAGAAATAAGTCCCAAGAAATCCCAAATTGAAGAGAGAATAAATTCAAATTTATATGTAACGGCCAACCATCAAGTTAATATCTGAAATAACATGAAAATAGAATATGAAACTGTTTGTTTAATAATGTATCTTTTTTGGTTACAAATTTATTCATCTGGTCGAAAATTTGATTATTTCCTTGAAATTCAACAATGTCGTAAAAAAGTCATCCTCTATGAATGAAAATTGGTCTTTTTGGGTTCGGAAATTAGACTATCCGGTTGAAATTATAAAACTCATCCTTGTTGGTTGAAAATTTAACTGTTTCCGGTTGGATATATTTCTTTTTAGTTCGAAAATGCGACCATATTGTTGAAAATGTATGTTTTCAGGTTGAAAATTTTGTTGTTTTGTTGAAATTTCGTTCTTCTGGGTTGAAAATTTATATTTTCTGGTTGAACATAAATTTTGGAAGATTCAACTAGATTTCAGAAATTCTTCTTGCGTTGAAAATTCTCCTGTTTTGGCTGAAACTAATTCCTTTTTGTTTGAAAATTCTACTATTTTGTTAAAAACTTTTACTTTTGAATTGAAAATTCATATTTTTAGGTTGAAAAACTCATATTATGTTGAAAATTCAACTCGTCGAATCAAAAATTAAATTTCTTGTAGAAGATTCTTGTTTTCCGGCTCGGATATTGGACTATCCGGTTGAAATTAGAAAACTCATCCTTGCAGGTTGGAAATGGAACTGTTTCCGGTTGAAAATATTTCTTCTTCGTTTGAAAATTGGACTATATTGGACTATTTTGGCTTGAAAATTCAACTATTGTGTTGAACATTGCTCCTGTTTTTGGTTGAAAATAATTCTTTTTTGTTTGAGAATTAGCCTTCTTGTTTGGAAATGCATCTTTGTAGGTGGAAGAGTAACTATTTTGTTGAAACTGTGTCCTTTTGAATATTTTTCGGTTTAGAATCCACTTTAATGTTGAAAATTCAACTTGTCGGATCCAAAAATTCACTTTCTTCTAGAAGATTCTTGTTTCATGGCTCGGATATCTGGACTATTCGGTTGAAATTAAAGAATCCATAATTGTAGTTTGGAAATTTAACTGTTTTCGTTTCAATATATTCCTTTTTAGTTCGAAATTCGACCACAATGTTGAAAATTCACCTTTGTAGGTTTAAAAATGTTTCTGAATTGTTGAAAATTTGTTCTTCCGGATTGAAAATTCACTTTTTTGTTGGTTAAGAATAGATATTTATTTTAAAATTTCAACCTGTCGTTAAAAAGTTTAACTAAATTCTGGATAATTCTTCTTTTTTGCTTTAAAATTAAACTATTGTGTTAAGAATGCTATTGTTTTTGGTTGTAAAAAATTCATTTGTATTTGAAAATTCGATTATTCGGTTTGAAATGCATCTTTGTGGGCAGAAAAGTCCACTATTTTGTTGAAATTCCGTCCTTCTGAATTGAAAATCCATATTTTTGGTTTAAAATCAACTTTTATGTTGAAAATTCAGCTTGCCAGCTGAACAAAATTTACTTTTACCTGGGAAATTCTCCTTTTTGTCTTAAAAATTTATTAATCGGGTTGACAATGTAACTGTTTTTTGGTTAAATATAATTTTTTTTCTTTTTTTGAAAATTCGATCATTTGGTTGAAAATGCAACTTTGTAGGTTTTTGGCTTGAAGATTCAACCATTGGGTTGAAAATGCGGTTATATTTGCTCGAATATAATTCTTTTTTCGTTCAAAGTTCTTCTAACTATCGAGGTAATATCTGGAATCCCCGGAAATTAAAAAGGAGAATTTATCGACCAAATTTGAACAAACGCCTTCAAGTATCTCTACTGAAATTTTAAAAAATAACATAAAATGAAAAATGTAACGGTTTGATCAAGAATGTATCCTTTTTGGATATACATTCAATTATCTGGTTGAAAATTTCATTATGTCCTTCGAAATTCAACAATTTTATTAAATGTTTACGTTAAAGTTGCATTATTTCGATTCAAAATTCACCTCTGTTTGGAATTGTAACTTCTTTGTTAAAAATCAATCCATCCTTTTTTTTTGGTGGAAATTCAAGTATTCAGTTGAACATTGATTTTTGAATCTGAAAATAAAACTATATCTTTGAGGATTCATGTACTTTGTAGAAAATTTGCCTTTTTTGTAGATAATCTTTATCGTCAAAAATTCATATCCTTTTGCTTGAACTCCATCTTCTAATTTGAAGATTCATCATTATACCTGAAAATTCATCAGTTTGTTTGAAAACCAATTTCTTCAACTGAAAATCTAATTGTTTCATTTTTAGTGGAAAATTGATCTCTTCTAGTTCCAAATTCGACAATTTAGTGAAAATTTGTGTGTTCGAATTGAAAATTCAATTATTTCGTTAAAACTTCACATATTTTGTTGGAAAGTCGATTTTTTGGTAAAAAATGATTTTGCAATGATTTGCAATGTTTGATCTGTTGTGTTGAGGGATGTTTAGAATGAATGTCATGAATAAAAGAAAAGTTGGGGTTTAGCGCAAATATAAATATGCTACTTCTAGGTGACCGGGAGAATTGAAAAACTTGACCGTGAAGAACCGGAAAATTGAAATCGTCCGCCGGATCGCTACCCTGTTATTCTTTATGGTTGAAAATGTGTCTTTTTGGTTTGAAAATTCAACTATTTTGATAGAAATTTCTACTACTTGGTTAGAAATCAACTTTTTTGTTGGAAAATCATGCTTTTCTGACTGTCATGTAGAAAATCCGTCGTAGTAGCTTAAAAATGCAACTATTTGGATGGGAGTTATTCTGTATTGTTTAGGAATTCAACTATTTCGTTGAAAGTTCAAATACTTGGCGGGAAGCTGAACTAATTTGTTGAAAATTCATTCCCTTGGTTAAATATTGAACTCTCTTGTTGAAATTCGACTTTTTCCTATGGAAATTTTTCTTTGCTGATTAAAAAGTAACTATTTTTCTAAGGTTGCATACTTTTTGGTTACAAATTGGAATATCTGATTGAAAATTGTATTATTTTCTTCGAAATTCAACAATGCTGTTGTCGAACACATATTAATTTTAGATGTAAAATACATTCTTTTGATTAGAAGTTTGTCTGTTTAGTTCTGAATGTGTCTCTTTTGATAGAAAAGTTATTTCTCATGGTAGAGAAGTCCTTGGTTTAAATTTTTGGTTCATGATTCAACTTTTCTCAAATTCAACTATTTTTTGTTGAATTTAGGTCTTTTTTGTATCAACTATTTGGTTTGAAAATCATCTTCTTCGAAGGAAATCTCTGAAATATTTCTTATTTTCGTGAATAATCAGTTCGATTTTTTTGTCCTGAATAGTTTGCACGAGTTGTTGTGGTAGCCAGAGCGGATTTTCGATATCGAGACGATCAATCAATCGCAATCATCGTGGAGCAGTGTTATCGTTTCTGTCTCTGGCTAGGTGAATAAACGATTGGCTTACTGCTTACGACTTACTGTTAGTGGTGACTAATGACCACAGTCGGATTGGAATAGAATACTTGACAGGGCGATAATTCATGGGCGTATTTCAGGTGGCAATCTTGCTAACTGAAATCCCGGTGCAGGTTGTTCAAGCGTAGAAACATAGACTGGATAATAATGGTAAATGGATTTGAGACATGCCTTGATCAACGTAGGATAACATGTCACTTCCAGAAAATCAGGTAAAAAAGTCGACTCAAGACAGGGATCAAAGTCTTTCTCCTTTTTTCTTCTCAAATTCAAAAAATTTCTGGGACATTTGAAATTAAGAATTTTAAAAAAACTTTATTTTGTGCAGATTTCCTAATTTACAGACAGTGAACAGAGTGTTCTGTTATACCTGATCAAAAGGTAGATAAAATAAGAATCTTAGCATAAAATTCTATAAAATGAAATGAATTATTTCAAATAGAAATAATTTAGGTACAATATAAACATGATTTTTTAACCAAGAGGATTGTTTTTCTACAGAAAGAGAAAAACTTTCAGCAAAATACATAATGTTTCAACCAAATACTGTAGTTTCAATGAGAAACGATACATTTTCTAAGGAAAATCGAATAGTCAAAAACTTTAGCTAAAAATTCAATTTTGAACTTACGAAAACCAGTTTTCACAAACACAAAAGGGTAATTTGCAACCAAAGAAATGAATTTTCAAAAGAGAAGTTTCATATCCCACGAAACTGTTGAATTTTAAACAGAATGGTTTAATCTTCAACCAAAACAGAATAATCTTCAACGAAATTGTTGCAATATTTGAGTCAGAAAGGTGATTTTTCTACCAAATATTAGAAGTATCGACCGAAAAAGATAGCTTCAAAATTAAAGTAAAAGTTTTATCACAGAAATATAAATTTTCAACAAAAAAATACATCTTCAACCAAACGGTAGAGTTTTCTCTCGAAAAGTCGAATTTTCAGCTCAAAAAGAAAAATTGTCAATCATAGAGGGTAACTTTTGAAAAAAATGGTTGAAATTCTACCCAAATGGTCGAATTTTAAACCAGACTATTTGAATTGTAACCCAAAGGAATGCATTGTTCAACAAACATATACACTTCTAAACAATAAGGGATCATTTTCAAATCGAAATGTTAAAATTTTTCAAAGGAGTTTAAATTTCAACCAGAAAAATAGATTTTCTATAAAATAAATTAATATTTAACCAGATCGAAGAATTCTCAACGAAATTGTTCAATCCTCAACCAAAACAGAATAATTTTCAACGAAATTGTTGAAATTTATGAGTCGCAAATGTGAATTTTCTACAAAATAGTTGAAAAATCGACCGGAAGAGATGAATTTATTTTTAAAGTTTAATTTTTATCGCATAAATATCATTTTTCATTCAAAAATACTCTTCGTCCAAACATTCAAATTTTCGTTAAAAATTGTCGAATTTTCAGCTCAAAAAGACAAATTTCCAATCATAAAGGATATAACTTTTGAAAAAAGCTGTGGAAATTCGAAACAAAAAATGAGCGAAATTCAAACCAAATTATTCAATTCGTAACCCAAAGGAATGCATTCATTAACAAACAATAAGATGCATTTCTAATCAGCAGAGGATCATTTTCAAACAGAGAAAGGTTAAAATTTGTAAAAGGAGTTCAAATTTCAACCAGAAAAATAGATTTTCAACAAAATAGTTTAACATTCAACCAAATAGAAGAATTCTCAACGAAATGGTTAAATCCGCAACCAAAACAGAATAATATTTCTCAATAAAATTGTTGAAATTTATGAGTTGCAAAGGTCATTTTCTACAAAAAAAAATACATCGTTCAGCAAACAGTAGAATTTCATTTCGAAATAGTTGAATTTTCAGCCTAAAAAAGAGAAATTTCCAATCATAAAGGAAAACTTCTGAAAAAATTGGTGGAAATTCGACAAATGATCGAATCTCAAACAATATTTTCCAATTTGTAACCAAAAAGAATGCATTCTTTGATAAATAGCCTAATCGAAAAACAGAGAACAAACATTCCTAATCAATAAAGGAACATTTTCAACCGAAAAGTTCAAATTTTCTAAAGGAGTTCCAATTTCAACCAGGAAAATATATTTTCAACAAAATAATTCAACCTTCAACCAAATCGGAGAATTCTCAAAAAAATGTTTGGATCCTCAACCGAAACAGAATAATTTTCAACAAAATTGGTGAAATTTTTTAGTCACAAAGGTGATTTTTCTACAAAAAAAGTTGAATCATCGACCAAAAGAGATGAATCTTAACATAAAACTTTAATTTTTATCACAGAAATATGGATTTTCGACAAAAAAAATACATCTTTAACTAAACAGAATTTTCTTTCGAAAGTGTTGAATTTTCAGCTCAAAAAGACAAATTTCCGATCATAAAGGATAAATTTTGAAGAAAATAGGGGTAATTCGACAAATGATCGAATTTCAAACAAGATTTTTCAATTTTTAACCGAAAAGAATGCATTCTTTAACAAACATCCTAATCGGAAAAGGGAAAATAAACATTCCTAATCAATAAAGGATCATTTTCAACCGAAGTGTTCAAATTTTTTAAGGAGTTTCAATTTCAACAAGAAAAACAGATTTTCAACAAAACAGTTCAACTTTCAACTAAATCGAAGAATTCTCAACAAAATGGTTGAATCCTCAACCAAAACATAATAATTTTCAACAAAATTGTTGAACATTTTTGGTCACGAAGGTGATTTTTCTACAAAAAAGTTAAATTATCGACCAAAAGAGATGACTTTAATATAACAGTTTAATTTTTATCACAGAAATATGGATTTTCTACAAAATAAATGCATCTTTAACTAAACAGTAGAATTTTCTTTCGAAAGTGTTGAATTTTCAGCTCAAAAAGACAAATTTCCAATCACAAAGGATAACTTTTGGGGAACATTGTTGAAACTCGAAACAAGTGTCCGAATTTCAAACCAGAATATTCAATTTGTAACCAAAAAGAATATATTTTTTAGCAAACATCCTAATTTTTGAACCTAATTGTTGCATTTTTGTGATAAGCAGGGCTGCCACTCAGCCACTTAGGTCACTTTTAGTCACTTTCTTGTCCCAAGTCACTTTTTCAAGAATCAGTCACTATTAATCACTTTTTTACATGAAGAGGTCTTTTATTGGAGTTTCCAAATCTTTTTAATTTCACCCCATAATTACTGATAATTATACTCTCCTTTTTATTAACTTCTGAAATTCTATTTATTATTGAAGTTCAAGTTATTTTAGTTCGTGATTTCCCTGTTTTCTAGTTCCCATCGTAAATATAAATTGAATATAATAAGGCATTTGTGTTGATGATTTGTTTAGCTTGTTTAACTGAATTAAAATTTTTATTACTTGTAAAATTTATTCTGGAA
>WSXT02089182.1:0-11764 GCA_011762715.2 Neuroterus valhalla
TCCACTTCGTGGAGCGAAAGCTCGTTTTTAAATAAACTAACAGATCAGTAGATCAAAACATACCATCTACGTATTATAAAATATGTATTTTTAAAGGATCTACAATTTTTATCTAAAGCTTTTTTATAAATTTTTACTATTCGCTGAGATGAACGTGAAGAAACATGATTTTGATGGGTTTTTCATGGTATTTACCATGAGAATCGAATTCGCGGATATTCTCACAATTATTTTCGTGATCAGCGCGTCAAAATACGCACAGAGTTTCAAATTAATAGAAGGTAAGCGCTCTTCGGAACTCTACCCACGTTTTTTGCAGTGTCATCGGTTTTATTCAATTTTTCGAGAGTTTGAGGTAATATGGGTCAAGTACATTCCAGATGCAGATTAGAGAGAATAAATTACATGAGAATCTCCTTCGACCCGAGTCTACAAAACTTTTTGTTTCCATATAATCCCAATTTTTTGCGATTTTGGCAATTTCCATGGGGTTTCTACAATTTTCGTGGCTTCTTTACAATTTTCTTATATTCAAAATGGCCTATGATCTGAGTTAACTTGAAATCAGTATTCAACGGTTCAAAATACATGAAAATTATGCTTTCCCTCTCGTTCCCTCAAGAATTGAACAGTTTGGCACAAAATAATTCCATTGAGCTTATAGTTGATATTATTTATAAAAATTATCATTTCTTGCTGAGTTATTAGCTGTTCTGAAGAAAACTTGTCTTTCTGACTCAAAAATTTAGCTACTTCGTAGATGATTCATCTTTTTGCCATAAGAAACATAACCTCATGGAAAAAAGTGGGATGTCCGATTGACAAAAGTAGTTACATCCTGTGGATTTTGGGTCGTTGAATCTTAACTCGCAGTCGTTATATTGGAATCAGTGACTGTTTCCTTCCTCGCCTCAAAAAACTTCGTATTTCGGGCTGTTATTGCATGGCAAAATACGTAGAAAGAAAAAGCTAGCATGTCAATACTACTCAAGTTCGTTCAAAACTTTTGTATGGGTCTGTCCATCTCAAGCTCATTTGTCAAAAGCGTAGGGCAGACATGACGTTTCCGAGTGTGCTAAAAGTTGTTTATTTCCCTCTCAAAAATTGAATGTGTTGTATCGAAAGCATGGAACCCATAAAGTAAGCATTTTTAAAGCTTTGCTTCTTTTGGAAGGGTATGCATATACTTTGAGCGGGGCCACCTAACCGCAAAAAACGGGAACACCCCGTCCGCGTCACGAAGAATGAGACTAAAAATGTTCATAGCGTGGCACCAACGCAGCTATTCCCCCTTCCTCTCTCTTTCTCACTCCCTGCCGTTCTGGAGGCTATGTACTAATAATGAATTCTGATGTTCACGCAGCTCAATCACCGATAGCTGTTTTCTCCCAATTCATGAATGGAATAACAATCAAATTTTTGTTTTTATTCTAATGCGAAAGAGCAAAGCTTCTACCTGCGGTCCCGCGACCGCTCTACTTTTCTGTGTTATGTACTTTATAAGTAGCAACGTATTATACGGGCTCCTCCTTTTTACAACTTTTCTTTTTGCAGTGTGTCTCTATTTTGAATAATGCATATCGTCAGGGTTTGATCACCAATTATTTTACATTATTTCTCCCAAACGAATATATCCTAATATACTTATAAAAATAACATCGTCCAACTGCACAACAGCCCTTAATTGAAGGAAACAAATCTGCCCGCCGCGCGGGCACATTCTCATAGCGCGCTTCGCGCACGGCTCGCTTCGCCTAGGCGCCTAGGGCGCGCATCATTCAAATCTCGCGCTTCACGCTCGATGATGAATTTACATCGCGCTACGCGCTCGGTTTGTTTTTCACCTCGCGCTACGGGCTCGGCTTCATACGTGCTTGTTTTAGTTTACAATGCATGTAATGCATACACACTTAAGGCTCTACTGGCCTTAAGGAACACATTCTCATTACAATACTCGTCACTGATATTCACATCTCGCATGGTTTGGCTAGCAAATTAAATTTTACATGGTTTAAAAGCGTCATCACGATTAAAACACAAAATATACATATTATCAAAAAAAATTTCATGTAAAACTTGTAGAACGATGAACACTTTTTCTAATAATTTTTTTCTTCCAGTCGCTTATTGTTTGTCTTGAAATCAATTTTTCTTTTTTGAGTGCGTAATCGCGATTGAAACGAAAACTATTCTTCTCATCGAAAAATAGTCGACAGTAAATTTGTAGATTTTTTGAAGGTAAACAATTTGGGTAGTTTTAATTTTTTCTATACCTCTCATAGTTTTGCTCAAAGATGGAATTTTTCAGTGTGGCAACATTTTTCACGATATTAATGAAAAACTACACATGTTATGAAAAAATGGTATATAAAAAATTATAGGTTTTTTTGAAATGAATAATTTTTGTTTTTAGATCTTTTCGCACCTTGCATAGTTTGACCAAAAAATGAATGTTTCTATTTTTCATTCACTTTCTACTTACTGTGAGGGAGTGTACTTAAATTTTTGAATCATACAAAAAAAAAAAAAGTTTAAACCCCCCCCCCCCTCTTCTATTTTTAATCAAAAATGGCTCTTTAACAAACGCCACTTGTATTTTTTGTCCCTCCAAAATAGGTGCCAAAGCACGATCGAATATGATCATTCTTTCGATAGTTATCAAGTTCACAGATTATTTTCCCTTATTTTTTGTGCAATTAAAATTGGAACTATTAATTTTTTGAGAAAATCCAGAAAGTTGTACGTACGATTTTGGCGGACTCCCGAAAAGAAAATTTTTTTCTCTCTGACTTTCTTTTCAATATTGCGTAATTTGGCTGAAAATTCTCATATTCTTTAGATTTTTGAAATTTTGAGAATGCCACAACTCTGTGAATTTTATTTTTATCCAGAAAAAATCAAAGGAACAAATTGTTTCACTTTTTACCTACTATAAGAAACCATACTTAGAATTTTAGAGTCTTGGTAAAAAAATCCAAAAAAATTTTCAAAATGCTTCCCCTCTTCTATTTTTGATCCAAAACAGCTGGTTAACGAACTCGACTTGTATTTTTGGTCCCTCAAAATGGGTGCCAAAGCACGATCGAATATGATCATTCTTTCGAAAGTTATCGAGTTCACAGATATTTTTTCATTATTTTTTGTGCAGTCAAAAACGGAATTCTCGATTTTTTGAGAAAATTCAAAAAGTGGTATTCACTATATTGTAGGGTTCCCAAGAAGAACCATTTTTGCTCTCTAACTTTCTTTTCAATCTTGCGTTATTTGGCTGAAAATTCTCATTTTCTTTCACATTTTTGGATTTTGAAAATGCCATATCCCTGGCAATTTTGCTTTTATCAAAAAAAATTATGGGATAAATTGTTCCATCTTTTATATACTACAAGAAACCGTACTTACAATTTTTCAGTCTTGGAAAAAAAAGTCCAAAAATAGTTCAAAATGCCCCCCCCCCCTTTGATTTTTCACCCAAAATAGCTGGTTAACAAACTCGTCCTGTCTTTTCAGTCCCTTAAAATGTGTGCCAAAAGGCAATCCAATCCGATCATTCTTTCGAAAGTTATCGAGTACACAGATTACAGACTACAGACAGAGAGACAGATAGACACCTTCGAAAAACCATTTTTTCTGACTCAGGGGGTCACGGAACGTGTAAATTTCATCAAATCCGCGAAAGTCAATTTTCACATAAAACCAATACCTTCTCATTCAGAATGAGAATGTAAAAACGAATTCTGATTGATTAATTAATTGATGAATTTTTAATTTACAACAGAGGTTCCAGATATAAGCGGAAAAGCGAGAAGGGATATGATCGTTGATGATTTTTTACTTCATTTCCATGTGGTATTGTGTAAAATCAATCGCAAAATGAAGAGATGCATTGCCGTCATTTATACAACTTTTTTCTTTATACTTTAAGCGTTGCCCAACCTTGACTACCTCCCTGCCCTGGGAAAAGACTGGAATTACTTTATTCTTGAAATCCCATGGTCGGTCACCTGTCTGACCACATGGATTCAGATATTGCCATTTGTGACCAACTACAAGTGACATAAGCACTGTTATCCAGAAACTATTTATTTTTACGAAGTTCACTGATTTTGCAAGGCAAATATTATGTGAGTAATAAACAGTCGGAGGAGTTTCTCTTATGAGTAAAAGAAGAAAATATTGCAACGAGTTCGTCCCGTCGAGAAAACAATTTCTTTTTATGTTTGCATTTTTCAAAGGCTTCCATCCATTTCTCTTTATCGAGACCGTGGAAATGTTGGCCGAGAAGCCAGACACACACCTCTTTTCTCGCTTCCTGGAAATAACTTTTCTTAAGGAGAAACACGTTTCCGAATTATTGAAAGTATTCGGAACATTCACCAATCCCTACTCACATATCAGAGTTGTCTAGTTTTATTTTTCAATTTCAAGTTCTACTGTATCCTTGGTTGTCCCTGTTCTATTATATGTTATATGATATTATGTGGGTCTTCCAGAAAGGTAATGTTTCTCTTCTGGACATTATTGCACACTGTGCGCTGTAAGGCTCAAAATTTGGTTTTCTAGTTTCTTCATACAAATTTCTATGGTTAGAACAAAAACCAGAAGTCCTTTTGGGAAATTCTTTAGAAATAATTTGTAGGTCCGTTAGAAAGCTACAGTTTACTTCTCCAGGATTTTTACTTATCTCGTGTCATTTGACGTTAAATCAGAATTTTTTATTTTTCTACGGCATTTTCGATGGGTAAAATAAGGACCAATTGTCAAGTGAGACTAATTAACGGGAGAATTCTTCCTTTTGAATCCCTCAACAAGTGTATAAAAGCCTGATTTGACACGTCTATTTTTTCGAGAGTCATCGTGATTAAGGATGGCTGGATGTACAATCACAGATGATGAAATGCAAAAATATTTTGAAACCAAATCCAAAACAAATAAACTAAACCAAAAGAGTAATTCTTGACGGAATAGAGAGAGACGAATTTGTAAAAGTTGAACGCATCTTTGAAGGGACAGTAAGAGAATTCCGTTCAAAGTTAACTTTCAACCGATGCGCAGTGGTGCTTGGTATATGGAAGATAGGAACATAGTGAGAAAAAAAAGTTACTAGATCGGTCTTTCCTTTACCATATTTTGATAAATAAAGACATGAAGTTACGAAATTCGTAGTTCCCGTTTCGTTTTCATGTACATGCAGCGATATAGATTCAATGAGGGAACACACAGGCTATGCGTTACATTCGTATTTGAGTATCAACCCTGCGTGACCTTTGAAGCAACATACACCCAAGCCTACTGCATCTCTGGTTATTAAAAAAGATGGATTCGACTCAGAACAGTAAGTACTCCGCACATATCGTTGTGGAAATTCTCGATCAAGTTTTCATTTTTCATTAAATGAATAGGAAAATCATGAAAATTTCATAAATTTTATTCAAAAATAAAAGTACACTCAAAGAAAAGTTATAGTATTCCGCAACATTCCATCAATATTTTTAATAAAAGGGATAAGTTATATCCATAAGTACCTGAAAAACTTAAGAAAGTGTGCCGATATTTGCCTTTACATAATTTATTTATTGAAATTTCCTAAAATTATAAATTACTTATTTAAAAATCGCTAAATAAATATTTATTTACTTTACATCAAGATATGATTTCATAGAATATTATGGAAAAACATCTGCTTAGGATCTTTTAATAATATATTATAGTGCCAATTATTATAAACAATAATATTGCAAAGAATATTGCAATATTGCAAACAATATTATGAACAATAATACTGCAACAATATTGTGAAGTTTTAACATATGCATTTCATTTTTTAAAGTGAAAACCATCCGAGTACGCTAAGATACTATTGAAAATATTTCCAATAACTTAAAAATTAAATAAATAGTTCGGCATTGCAGTCACGAAATGCGCAGGTTAATTATAATATCTGTATGCAGTTTATATACGTTTTGTATAGTACTGTGTGTATTAGCTTATAAAATTTACTTATTATCCAAATTTGCTAAAGTATTCTATAAAATCCCGTTTAAAGTATTATCCGATGTTTCAAGTTATATCCAAAGGTACCTTAAAACTTAAAGACGGCTGCCAATATTTGCCTATACGAATGTTATTAATAAGTTAATTGACCAATTCACGTATGGGTCAGTTTTAGTTATCCCTCAAAGTGACTGTTCAAGCGTTATTCCCCGCGCGAAGATCGAGTGCCTAAAAATTTTTCTGTTTTTTTGCAGAACACAAAAAATACTCAACAAAAGTTTCGCAAGGAAAAAAGTAAATTCAATTACCTGTTATAAATATTTTTCTCGAAGATGAGTATTTGGAGAAAAAATGATTTTCAAAAATTTGAACTGACAAAACGTTTGCTTTTAATGACAATTTTAGATTTTTTGAGGAATAATGTTTGTGATCAGCGAGCATAAATTAATCAATAATATAAATTTTATAGATTTTCATGCAATTGATGGTAGATAACGGAAGGTTAAAATTTATGATGCAATTTATAGTAAACAAATTTTTTGTAAAAAATCGCGAAAAAATGTTTCGATTGCAAACTTTTGCACTCAATGGCAACCATTGACTTTCTTGACATCATACTCGATTCTCGTACATTTCTTACCACGTCCTGTTTCTGCAAGGGTAAAAACCATTGGAAAATTTTTCAAATTTAAAAATTTGCTCATTTATCTGTTGCGATTTGCTTTCTCATGCAATTTTCACAACAAAAATTTTCTTTTTTTTGCAAAAATATTTCGAAAAAAAAATGAATCGCAAGAATTTTGCACTAAGAATCAATTCTCGATAATTTTGACATCATATTCGTGTTCAGCGAACCAAAAACCTTGTAAGTACCAATTTCGTTTCAGTTTTCGCAAATTTTCTTAACATGTCCCATTTCCCCATTGACAGGTACCACTGTGCGATGATATGTAAGGTACGTTTTTACTGACGATAAAAAGTACGTATTCACCAAATCCTTCTGATATTCCTTCGATCGAATCTTCAGATTTTGCAAACTCGTCTTTGATTAAGTTGGAATCTACATTTTATACTTTTTTCAACATATTTTCCATTATATTCTATGAAAAAATTGACTTTTATAATTATGATATTGACTTTCATGTTCATTTAGGTCAGTACCCTGTGAAAAATGTCCTGGCAGTCTGGTTGCAGGTCTGGCTCAGGTCTGGTTTGTCTAGTCTGGAAGATCTGGTCTGGCCCAGGTCTGACGCTAGTCTGGCCTAGGCCTGATGATATCTAGAACGTCTAGTATAGTTACAGAATGTTTCAAATGGTACAAAATAAGAAGTTTATACACTATCAAAACGAGACTTTCTTTCCTATCTCCTTGTCAGTCCGGCCTGGCCAAGGTTTGGCGCTGGTCAGCCAGCCAAGAACAAGAAACAATCTAAGTCCGATGAGCAAATTTTTTTGACATATGTCGCAAAGGTTACAGGATGTTCAAATTGATAGAAAATAAGAAATTTATACACTACCGAAAGAGGACTTGATTTCTTATCACTTTGTCAGTCTGGCCTGGCCAAGGTTTGGCGCATTTCAAAAAAGTTACAGGATGTTTAAAATTATAGAAAATTAGAAATTTATACACTATCAAAACAATATTTTCTTATTTATCGACTCGTAAGTCTGGCCTAGAACAAGTTTGGCGCAGGTTGGCCAGCCAAGAGTCAGTAATAATAATTAATAATCACAATAAATACAATAGTTTTAGTTTTTTTCTTACATATTTTATCATTCTGACAGCAGCCACGAGTTGTTATTGAAATTAGTAAGTATTATCAAAACATACTTTCTGCCCCATATTGCTGCTGACTAGCACATGGCTAGCGGCTGAGCAGACTGTCTGACCTGGGGCTAGTTACTAAAAAAGTTACACTTCTAGTCAGGCTCGCGGACCAGACCGTCTGGTAACGCTTTTTTATCCCACCTCCCCCCTTCCTACTTTCAGTAACAATATGGCTATAGTTGGGTTATGTAATTTTACCATAAGCGTAACCAAAATTACCCCCTCCCCCCTCCTCCACCGTTCAATGTTACGTAATATTCGAACGTTATCTATATTGATTATTCTGTTTGCATTTAAGGAAATATCATCAGTCTATAATCCAAGAAGGTTAAAAGTAAAATAAAAGTGCGTATTAAAAAATCACTGTCTTTTTCCGGGTATAGATAGTAGTAGTAGAAAGCAGATGAATTATCAAAGCAATGTTGGAAATCAGAATGAAAACTCATCTTCACAAGCCCAGTTCATGTTTTAACTATTGAAAAGATAAAGGGAATCTTATCTGCAAGGGGACAGTGCTCTCCACGAATAGAGATTGCGGAAAGAATTATCAAAATGTACTCAGCAAGAAGATCTTATTGACTATGTCGAAACTTTAATCCTAAACTCATTAGCTGTTCGAGTTGATCAACAAGTTTGAGTTGATTTTGTTAAAAACGATTTTCAGGCAGCGAATGATTCTGACAATCTGAGTGCAAATAATTGAATAGAACTTCAAAAATTGCAATCAAAATTGGAAAAATAATTCAATTTTTCCGCTGTATACATCTGCACTCTTTACGACAGACGATGTAGTAAGAGACAGGAGCTTCTTCTGATAATAACGAATTTGGTTCGAAAAGATGGATTTTTAACCAAATGAAAAAATTGTCGACAATGCAGTCCAACGTTCAAGGAAACTGTTGATTTTCAGATACAAAAAGATCAATCCTCAACGAAGATGTGATAATTGATATTCCTGCTGAAGAAAGTCAAAATTGTGAACCTAAAACAGTCAAGCTGAACCGTAACATATTAGAAAAGGTAGAAATATGCGCCCAGAAATTTTCTAATACAACAAAATCGAATACAAGGGGTCATTTTTATCATTGTATTTTGGACACGATGAATACTAAAATTACGTAATTTCATAGGAAAGAATGATATGGATATGCAGGACAATAGATTCTCGTTGGGATGAAACGTCTGGGCTGAGGGAGCGTCCCCCTTTCCCTTTGGCTCTCAAGATCGGTGAACGCTGGACAAAGCGAAATGAAAAGATATTTGGCATCCTTTGACTTCTTCCTATATATGTACTCCTTCAGGTATGCATTCTGTCATATAAGGTTCTCCCTCTTCATACTGGTCAATTTTTGCTTAAGATACTCTACAGAAGCTACTTTCTGAAGAAGGAAAAGAGTAAAAGATGGAGACACGGCAAAGGAATTTCGTTTTCCAGTTGGATGCAGAAACATATTTCCTCAGTGAATGGGGAAGGGGGAGACTTTCTCTTATCATCATCATATTTCAAGAAGAAAATTAGGAGACAACGGATAGGAGATCAAGCTTTTCCCTACTATTATTTGCATTACCCAATTCATTGTCTTAAAGCACGTGCCAATGAGAAATAAGAAAACAGTAGGAAATTTTTAATAACACAGCTATACAAAAAATGTGTCGTGATCTGGGGACGCGGCATATGTTTCCTTATGGATTTTGATTCGCTGAATCTGAATGCGTCGTTAGACTTTGCCCCTCATGTCAGAGTTTCACCCCAACCTCAAAAAACTTGACAAAATCAGTATTTCCTGTTCTGGGGATGAGGCATTGAGGCATATTAATTCCTATATTTTGCTATGCACTAAATGCGAATGAGCTCTGAGAATTGGTCCTACGCGTTGACCTCAAACACTTACCCAAAAAAGAAAACTCAATAAAATTATATAAAAATGTGATACTCTGCCTTGAAGGCGGGTTTTTTTAAAAGCCTCTATCAGCAGATTTTCATTCTTACAATCGATGTGACCTTTCTTTAACTCACCCATTTTAACTTTTACTTACCTAACCTAAACAAATCGGGCAACATATAACCTTTATCTTACATCGGAGATTCTACTATTCCGTCAAGAAGGTAAATCTCACCAGAGAAATTATTGTTCGAAATGTCTGAAAATTCTATCGACATATAAACTGGACCGCTCATGACCACTGCGCATCCATTTTGGCGTAGAAAAGAAGGGACATAGGCTGCATCATCGGTTGTCCCCGTCTTGCTTTCTCTAATTGGCTCTTGGTTTTGACTCAGACCTGTATGAGACCACTGGATTTGTGCACAAAACCTCTTCGAAAATCTCACCCCCTTGCTACTCGCACATTCTCTAATGTGCTGTCTGCATCGACATATAAACTGGACCGCTCCTCTGGATGCGCGAACTCGAACGTAGTAGAAAGAAAAGGAGATAGTGCTTTATCCTTTGCGCGTAGTGACGGCGCTAGCCGTTCGTGGGCCCCATTTCATTATTCACACCTCCCAAAATCTATTTTTCCGGCAAATGATTCCCAAAACTTTCCCATTTGAGTTTAAGCAATTATTTTTTCGGAAAAATATATTTAGCATTGTATGGAGATGAACGTGTATGCCCGAACGTGTCTTTTTATGTAGGATGATTATTATCATCCTGTTCGTTAATATTCCATTTGTATATTTACAATGCTCAAAATAACGAAACATTTCATGAAATTTTTGAAATTGGAGTTTCTTATTTTATATGGATCAAAATTTTTTATTTAAACTTGCAAATTTCATCTAATTGTCAAATATTTCATTCATGCTTACGAATAATTTATCCAATTTTCTCGGGAATTTTTATTGTTAATTATTAATTTTCAAAGCGAAATACCATTGTATATGAGCAATAAGCAAAACATAGATTTTCATTCAAAATAAATAAGACAAGCTGAATTTAATGGATTCAATAAATTCATCAATGTAAACTTTAATATTCATGACCTTAATTTTATCCAAGTTCTTTATTTCGTACTTTTATTTTGAAACGAATATTATTTATTATATTTAATGAAGCACATAATATCAATTTCAAAATAATTCATCGACACATAAATATAATATGTTAATGCTGTGAATAAATGTTTTTATAGGTTATGACGTCAAGTCAACAAAATTTGAATATATTTACCTGTGAAATGAACACCCGTCGCTCACGTCGCTTCGCGGTCGACAAACAAAGCACATAAAAACCATTTTTCCCGTTATTCGGATTATTTATATTGGAAACTTCAAGCGAGCTTGGGCAGCTCAAACCGAGGCTGAGTCCCCATTGAGGGTCCCACTAACTCCTCATAGAGGCCTGAGCCAAAACCAAGAGCCAATCAGAAAAATCAAGACGGAGGCAACCGCGGATGGATCCCATGTCCCTTCTTTTCTATACCAAAATGGATGCGCAGTGGACATGAGCGGTGTAGTTTATATGTCAATGGCTGTCTGCCGCAACAGCGCGCGCCGTTTCAAATCTCCAGCCTGCACAATCAAAAATCACTTCTAATTTCGAACAATATAATGTTATCATTACTTTCTTATCAGAAATGGCTGATGGAATGGACATAAGTCTTTCATGCGGAAATATTGATATAGAAATATATTTAATTTGGGATACATATACTATGGTGGTACACAAAATTATTTTGAATTTTAATGTGCACAAAGTCCCAACTTGTTTCTTTTCCGATGGAAAAAAAATCAAAGGAAACAAATCTCCACTATATTAGCTATGAACATCATTTCATTTTCAATTATCCTGACATGAAAAACATTTTTTTTTTATTTATAAGCATAAACATGTCATTTGTAAATGTATGGAATAGATCGCAATGGAATATTTTGGAATATTTGTTTATACTCTCTCCCTTTTACGGGTTTGAGAGTCTTTACATGACACACCTCCTCTCCTT
>WSXT02089193.1:0-11764 GCA_011762715.2 Neuroterus valhalla
CTTTCCTTTCTTCCCCTCCCAACAGCGCTTTGAAATACTTCGTCCATTCATTCATTTTTATATCCTCATTCACTCCCATCCTTCTTCCTCTTTCTCTATTTATAACCTCCCATACTTTTCCTTCTTTTACTGCTTGCTCCACCTCCTACATATATCTTACCTTCTCCTTCTGCCTTTTCTCGTCCAACATTCACTCATTTACTCGTTTTCTCCTGTTATACTCCTTTATGCTGATCTCTCCTCTCCTCCACTCTCTCACACTCTCCTCTATTCTATCTTTACCTTTTTACATTCCTCATCCCACCAACCTCTTTCTTATCTGTCTCCCTTCTCTTCTGGTCTTACCACCTCCTTTACCTTTTCAATCGCTCTCTTCATTCTTTCTAATATCTCGTCTACCCCTTCCTCTTCTACACTTTTTAAATTTTCGTTCTTCATTTTTTCTCTGAATTCTTCCAACTTTTCTCTCCTCTAGTGCCCCATGTTTTCTTTTCTTACCTTTCCTCTTCCCGTCTCAACTTTTGAATGTCTGTGACCTCCTCTTTTCAGTTTTGCTATTACCGGGAAGTGCTTAGAGCCTATCTCATTCCCTACTTCCATTCCTACCATCAGCTTTCTTACCCTCTCTTCTGCTAAAATGTAGTCTATTACGGTCTCTCCTATTCCTGTGAATGTTATTTCACCATCCTCGTCCCCTTTAGTGTTTCCATTGCAGATGAACCATTCTACTTCTCCTCTCAAGTCCAGAAGTACCCTACCTTCACGATCTGTTCCTCTGTGTTTCGATTTCCTCATGAGCGCCTCCTTCTCTCCATCCCATAACTCTCCTCCCTGATCTCCAGTCCATGCATTGAAGTCTCCACCAATCAATACCAGCCCCTCTCCTTTTTCTCCAATCCACATTCTAATAACTTTCCATCCCTCCTCTTCTCCTGTAAACGCATACTACCGCTACCCTTTTTTCTCCCACTTTTATTCCACTCATCATTACTCCGTCCTGTGTTTGCCCATCATCCTCAGTTCCCTGTTCTACCCCAAGATCCTCCCTCACCCCTGATATCATGCCACCCACCTCTCTTCCGTTCTCATGTTCCTTTCTTGCTTCTTGCATCTTCCAAACATATCCCCTCGGTAGTTTTTTCTCTATCCCTTTCCAGTCTTTCTCCTCCACCCACGTCGCACTCAGCATCACTACGTCCCGACTTTTTTGACAGTCTTTTAAATCTTCTTTCTCTTCGTCCCAGATCCTCATCTCTCCGTTTCACTTTCACTTTTCACTTTTTCACTTTCACGATAGTTTCTATCCCCTTCATGCCCTGCTCTGCCCTTGCTTCTAATCTATCCAATATCTTCTCTATTGCTATCCACTCCACCTTCCCACTTTCTTCCATATCTCTTAGCTGATTCTCCACGCTTTCCAACTTCTTCCATACTTTCTCTTTTTCTTTTTCCCACTCCTACCAATTCTTTCGTAATTTCTTGACTTCCTCTAAGGTCTCATCCCCTTTCTCACTCAGATTCTCAAGCCTTCCACACATTTCCTCTTTCAATTCCTGAATCATTTTTGAAATCAAATTTTCCCCCCTTTCTCTTTCCGGTGTTTTTCTTTTTATCCTTCTCTTTTTGAATTCTTCCGCCTTCTCTACTTCCTTAAAATCATCTTCCCTTTTTCTTTTTTCCTCAGCCGATTTTTCCTTCTCACTCTCGCTACTCGTCACGTGGATCCGTTTCTGCTATTCGTCGAGGAAACAGCTGGACTCTCGGGATCCTAGGCTGTGAGAGCGTGACGTCGCTCTGCTCTAAATTTTAAAGTTCGTAGGCCTACCTCTTCTGCTGTTTCCTCGACTGACTGTTGTTGAGATAGACTCCCCTCTCCTTACCGGCGTCTCGTGTGAGACGACACTATCCCTTTTAGCGCTCTCATCTATCTCCTTCTCATTCCCACTACCTACATCGCCCATCTCGCTTTCCTTGTGCCCTGCGTTCGGGCTCCGAGTCAAAGGCAATTTCCCGCTCTTATCCATTCAGCTCTGAACGTAACCTTCTCGAATATCAACCCTCAGTACACTTTTCTTTAAAAATCTATCACCAAGGCCACTTCACGACCTTTAACTCCCTTTTTTTACTTCCTTCCTAACCCCTGCTTTGATTCTACTGTAAATCCTGCCCCTACTAAACGTACTACCAATTCTTATCAAGTCCACTCTAACCTCGAATAACCCGTACCTCATTCACTTTCATCTTTCTTGACTCACATTCACCCTTCCAGCCACTCCCTTCTATCTCACTTAATCTCACTCCCTTCACCTTCACACTCACCAAACTTCCACATTCCTTACTCTACTTTTCCTCCTTAAAGGCCGAAAAATAAACCGCACCACAAGAACACCGTACTGTTATTCTTGGTCCAGGAAACGGAAGCCGAGTTCTAAAGTATTGACATATTTATCAGAGAAATAAATTTGTATATTGAATTAATTAAGTTACCTGTGTTTGATTTAGAGTCCTTATTAGGATTGTGTTGAATAGAAACTCAATCATTTCTTTTAAATTATGGTTGAGTTACAACGTGTAGAAGATTCACTCCGAAAACTAAAAGTTTTAATACAGAAAAGGAGACAGACCAACTATTCTGCTCCATTTTTGTGTTTGGTATCGAGAAAGCGAAAATAGAGAGAGATAATGAGGTGACAAGGGTAGATGAACCAGTGCCGTGACAATAATCAAACTTAAGGTCATTTGTAAAAATAAAATAAAATGAAATGTTTAACTTAAATTGATAATAAAAACAACCATAATAATATGAAAGAATATAAGTCAAATCATTAAAAATTATATAATTGAATCTAAAATTATGTTATATAATGGACTATAATGAGCCAAGTCAGTTATGATATTCAAACAATTATCACCTTCCGTTTTAATGAAAAACATTTCAGCTACACATCTTTTAAACTCGTTTGGTTCATGATGTAAAAATTGAACATGATTCCAATCAAATTGGTGACCAGTTTGAACCTGCTGTTCCGCGATCACTATATGGTTCCTTGGATTCTGTCTAAAGTTATCATGGTACTCCTTCGTCCGAGAAGCCAAAAGTCTACCACTTTGTCCAAAATAACACATTCCACAGCCCAAACAATCAATTCTATAAACAACATTGGTTAATTGCAGAATATTGAAGGAATCTTTGCCTCATTCGATGAATTTGTCGAATTTCAAATCAACTCTGAAAACTGTTTTGATGTTGAAATCTTTTAATATTCTTTTTACTTCAAACGATGAACTTCTATGGAAGGGTATGGAAACAAATCGTTTAAAATCTATGCTATGCACTGAAGCCAAGTTGGGTTGTATTATATTCGGTTCTCTAAGTGATTTTATTTTATTTCTAATATGAGATTGCACAACATTTTTAGGATAATTGTTGTAGTATAAAATATTTTCAATAAAATTAATGTTCGAATCGTGAAAGGCCTCATGAGATAATTTAAACATTGTATCAACTAAATTTTTAATAATGGCTATCTTGTGTTGAATTGGATGGTTCGAGAGAAAATTAATATATCTACCTGAATAAGAATCTTTTCTGTACCAGTCAGTTATAATAGTCCCGCCATTAGTTTTTAAAACGTTTACATCCAAAAAATGTAAAGAATAATCAGATTCTATTTCGTGAGTGAATTCGAGTCTGGGATGATATGCATCGAACCTTGATATAACATCTTCTAATTTATCTTCTGGTAAAATGATAAATGTGTCGTACCCGTATCTGAAATACGTGTGTAAATTAAAATCTAAATTCTTAATAACAATATTTTCTAGGTCTTGCAGAACTAAGTCAGCTAAAGTGGGTGAAATAGGAGACCCCATTGGGGTCCCATGAACCTGTCTATAAAAAGTATTATTAAATTGAAAAAAAGTTTTCGTCATAGAAAATTATATACCATCTTCAAACTCATTCAAAGGTAAGTCTGTGAAATTTTTCATGTTATTCCATCTGCCAAGGATACTATTTTTAACCAAATCCATTGGAACATTAGTAAATAAGGATGATACATCCAATGAAACCATGATGTGATCATGGGGAACTTTTATCTAGTAATTACACTTTTAAACTCAAAAGAATTTTTGATTTGCCTTTTTGGAATTGACAAAGCTTCTTTAACAATATTGTTGAAAAATTTAGCCATTTCATGCGTCGGAGAATTGATCAAAGAAACAACAGGTCGCAACGGTCCATCCAGTTTGTGGATTTTTGGTAAGCCATAAATTCCAGGAATATTAGGGTCATGGACCAAGATGTCTTTTAGCTCTATTTTTGTCCTAGATAACCCTTAATTCTCCACTTGTTCAATTTTTTAAATACTTCTTTTTTTAATCCGAATTCGGGATTCGAAACTAACTTTTCATAATTTGTGACATCATTTCGTAAATTAACGTTTAAATAAAAAATTCCAGAATTTAGTTCACAATAGTAGTTTTGAACAGTTTAACATCAATAAACACAGAGAATTAATGAATCAAGGATTTAAGGATCCTTGAATTATCAACTTGAGCAATGCTACAATTCCTGGAGAAATCAACGACGTCTTAAGATTGGGTGAGAAGTTAAGTTCTTCTTTTGTCACCAGTAAACGAAATATAGTTTTTGACATTGTGAAAGATGTTGAGTCAAACATTAGATTAATTGACAATTTAGACGATCGAGACATGTTCAGACACAGGATACCTAATTCTTCACAACGATTTTTAAACGCAATCAAATCTCACACTTTGATAGAATGTTTGCACAAAATATCAGAAAACGCAATCTTTTATGAAATTAAATAAACAACTTCTTATTACACATGCAGACAAAGGGAATAAAACAGTCATTCTCAACAAAGATTCTAATAATAATAAAATGAATAATTTACTAAATGATGTCACAACTTATGAAGCGTAAGTTTCCAATCCCGAATTTGAATTTAAAAAAAAGTTTTTAAAAAATTGAACAAGTGGAGAATTAAGGGTTATCTAGGACAAAAATAGAGCGTAAAGACATCTTGGTGCATGACACTAATATTCCTAGAATATATGGCTTACAAAAAATCCACAAACTGGATTGTCCGTTGCGACCTGTTGTTTCTTTGATCAATCTTTCGACGTATAAAATGGCTACATTTTTCAACAATATTTCTAAAGAAGCTTTGTCAATTCCAAAAAGGCAAATCAAAAATTCTTTTGAGTTTAAAAGTGTAATTACTGGAATAAAAGTTCCCCATGATCACATTATGGTTTCATTGGATGTATCATCCTTATTTACTAATGTTCCAATGGATTTGGTTAAAAATAGTATCCTTGGCAGATGGATTAACATGAAAAATTTCACAGACCTACCTAGAAAATACAGTTATTAAGAATTTAGATTTTAATTTACACACATATTTCAAATACGTGGACGACACTTATATTATTATACCAGAAGATAAATTAGAAGATGTTATATCAAGGTTCAATGCATATCATCCCAGATTCAAATTCACTCATGAAATAGAATCTGCTTATTCTTTAAATTTTTTGAATGTAAACGTTATAAAAACTGATGAAGGAACTATTATAACTGACTGGTACAGGAAAGATTCTTATTCAGGTAGATATATTTATTTCCCTTCGAACCATCCAATTCAACACAAGATAGCCATTATTAAAAATTTAGTTGATACAATGTTTAAATTATCTCATGAGGCCTTTCACGATTCGAACATTAATTTTATTGAAAATATTTTATACTACAACAATTATCCTAAAAATGTTGTGCAATCTCATATTAGAAATAAAATAAAATCACTTAGAGAACCGAATATAATACAACCCAACTTGGCTTCAGTGCATAGCATAGATTTTAAACGATTTGTTTCCATACCCTTCCATGGAAGTTCATCGTTTGAAGTAAAAAGAATATTAAAAGATTTCAACATCAAAACAGTTTTCAGAGTCGATTCGAAATTTGACAAATTTATCAAATTAGGCAGAGATTCCTTTAATATTTTTCAATTAACCAATGTTGTTTATAGAATTGATTGTTTGGGTTGTAGAATGTTTTATTTTGGACAAACTGGTAGACTTTTGGCTACTGGGACCAAGGAACACCATGATAACTTTAGACAGAATCCAAGGAACCATAAAGTGATCGCGAAACATCAGGTTCAAACTGGTCACCAATTTGAATGGAATCATGTTCAAGTTTTACATCATGAACCAAACGAGTTTGAAAGACGTGTAGCTGAAATGTTTTTCATAAAAACGAAAGGTGATAATTGTTTGAATATCATAACTGACTTGGCTCATTATAGTCCATTATATGACATAATTTTAGATTCAATTATATAATTTTTCAATGGTTTGACTCATATTCTTTTAAAGTATCAAGGTAGTTTTAATCAGGAGGTTCCAACTCTCATAAGGCTACGTGTAACACCAAATTTTAGTGGCGCCCTCCCGTTGAACTAGCTACTCCTCCTTACTCCACCGTCCCACAACTGCCCAACTCCGTACTGCATCGCCCCACCACCGTACTCTACTCCCACGTGATTCGGGCTACCTGTGAGCAGCTGTGAGGTGTGGGGGAGAGGTGGAGAAAGGAGGGGATAAGAAACTCTAGCATGATTTCGCCGGAGTTGGAACTTCCTGATTTTAATTATCAATTTGAGTTAAACATTTCATTTTATTTTATTTTTACAAATGACCTTAAGTTTGATTATTGTCACGGCACTGGTTCATCTACCCTTGTCACCTCATTATCTCTGTTTTCGCTTTCTCGATACCAAACACAAAAATGGAGCAGAATAGTTGGTCGGTCTCCTTTTCTGTATTAAAAATTTAATTTTCGGAGTGAATCTTTTACACATTGTAACTCAATCATAATTTTTAATAAATGATTGAGTTTGTATTCAATACAATCTTAATAAGGACTCCAAATCTAACACAGGTAACTTAATTAATTCAATATACAAATTTATTTTTCTTATGAATATGTCAATACTTTAGAACTCAGGAACTCATTTAGAACTCATTTAGAACTCAATAAAGTTTCTTATTATAACATTCACCTATTTTATTCAAGAAAATTAGGAGAGAATGAATATATAGATAAAATAATAATGAAAATTTTTC
The DNA here is from genome assembly GCA_011762715.2 of Neuroterus valhalla. Lineage (NCBI taxonomy): Eukaryota > Metazoa > Arthropoda > Insecta > Hymenoptera > Cynipidae > Neuroterus > Neuroterus valhalla. The sequence goes on from WSXT02089193.1 coordinate 7,159, forward strand.
CGGTTTTTCATAGTTGTATCTTTTTTTGGGAATTCGAGAATTCGGAAACAGGACAATAAGCATTAAAAATCATTCAATTTGAAACCCAATGAGTTTGAATTGGTATCTGTAGAAGACAATCTGTAGAAGACAAATCTTCCTGAATTAACCTTACAATTATAACACCTAAGAAAATCTTTGTTGAAGTTCGTTCAAGACAGTTTCATTTCATATTTGAACTTTAATAACACATTCTTCATATGTTAAATTCGATTATTTTGGATTAACAACTCAAGAAAGGAAGTGCTTAAAGTTCTTTAATCTGGAATGGAAACTCCCGATTGGATACTTAGGAAATCTAATTTCTAATAATTTCCAATTGAATATTTTCAGATAAGAAGGATTTTTAATTTCGATGTTCATCTTCGATCTTGAAATTGGAAGGCTTCAATATTGAGCATCATTTGAGAGACTTCAATTTCAGAATGATAAAAATTAAAATCCTATTATTTTTGATTCAGAGCGTTTGAAATCCAATTATTCAAGGTAGGATCCGTTGATAAATTTTCCAACTTCATGCAGTCATGTTTACAAATTTGAGAGTTTATGTCAAATACATGGAATTTTTTTATTTTAAATTTCCATAAGGATAGCATTCGTATCTTCTTGACAAATATAAGCGGAAAATCAAAAACAAAATAAAAATATTGAAGTTGTGAGCTTTGCTTCTTATCGAATAATGTAAGAATGAATCTTGCGACTATCGCTATCAGATTTGAACTGGTTTCAATCAAGCATATATAGTTTATATTCCTACTTTATAAGCAAGAAAATTTTCTATTTTTTTATTCGAACGTCAAAAATGTGACTTTGACAATAGGTAAATTCAAGTCCTAACTCTGGTAGTTTTTTTCCTAAACCGGAATACTGAAATTTCTAATTTACTTACAAATGCAATATTTTATAATATAAATATTGGTGGTGCAAACTAATTACTGATGTGCAGTGATAAAGGGGCCGAAATAATTGTAATTATAATTTCAATTGCGATGCTCAAGGCATAGTTTTTATATTTTCGACTCGTCATATATTACAAATGGATAATAATAAAGGTGTAAATATGCTTGTATGTGATTTATAGTCCTAACAGGAATATTTTCTGAAAAATTGACTCATACGTACATAAACTGCGATGTCAACAAAGTATTAAACTTTATATTCGTAATTTTTCTCTAGGAAAGAAGAGTTAATACATCGAGGGTACGCTTTTTATCTCCTTCATATGATTTAAACATAAAAAACCACTATTCTTGATTATTTCAATACAGTGCAATATGTACCTAAATCTCAAAAAATGATAACTTTTTATGGCTTGGTGTAAACTCACGAAACTTAGAAGTATGTCCAGTCCAGCCATCTGGTACTTTTGCTCCCGAAAAATTCCTTTTTCCAATTTTTTTTTGAAAACGCTTCAAAAAGGGGTCCTCTTTGACATATTAAAAAAGTGTCCTCAATTAGAAGGAAGAACCCGGTTTCTTTTTTGGGAACATTTCCAAATTTTGCGTTTGTGTGTACGGGTAATTCCCATTCCATCGTAGTACAAAATGTCCAACAGGTGAAAGAAAGAAAACTTAATTATAAGAAAATTTTGTCACAAAAATAATCCGCTATCTTCAATAGGACCCGAGTTATGATACGTTGAAAATTTCCCCATTTTTTGGATTTTTAGCGAAAAATCGCTAAGTCTCAAAAACCATCATATACCTTCCTTCCTAATTACTTCATGGATAAGTGTTCCACAGGTGAGTTGAAGAAGACTCAAGTTCCTTTGCTTCCAAAAAAAACTATGTTCTCACTATAATAGATCATGAGTTATGACCCCTCAAAGTTGACTGTTTTTGCCTTTGTTTAGGGGCAAACAAAAAAGTTTCAATTTTTTAAAAATAAGTCGTTTCAAGATGAGTTTACGTTGATGATGCTAGAAAATAAAATAGAGTAAACAAAAATCTGCGTACATTTAAAAAAAGGCAGGTCTTCTAGCCCTATTAGTTTAGGAATTGTGAGGTTTTGAAGATTCCGTTTTTTTGGGTCATTTTTTATCAAAAACGGAGAGGTATTGTTTTTTGGAGATGCCTCTTTTCCCGTAAGTCCCACGACAAAATTTGGGTAAAAGTAATAAAGGTAAAGTCAATTTGGCGTAAGTTTAAGAAAAAAAAGTTTCCTAGCCCTAATAGGTAATAGTATATTAATAGATAATAGTAAGTGCGCAAAATTTATTCCAGATGCATAATACGTCTTTTTCCGTTGATAAACAAATAATTGTTTATGAAAAAATCTTTCTGTTACCCTTTTTGATTGATTTTTGATAATTTTTTGTTCTTTTGTGGCAAAAAAGTCATTGTAATCAATCTATGTCAATCTATGAAGTCGTTGTATTAATAATCGTTTATAACAAAATCTTGCGGTGAACACTCTTGAGTAGTTTTTGAGTATCATGCACGAAAGTACTAAAAAATACTCGGAAGCCGTTTTAATAAGAACTTGTTATAAACAATTATTCAAAAATTATAAAAATAATTTATTTACTGATAAAAAAATATATTTCACATTTTGCACCGATTACAATTACTTTTATGCCACAAAAGTACAAAAAATCGCCAAAAAGTAATCAGAAGTGGTGACAGCAAGATTTTGTTATAAAAAATTATATGTTTATTGACGGCAAACGACGTATTATGCATCTAGAATAAGTTTTAGGCACTTACTTTGGACAGCAACTTCGAAATGTGGCCGTACTTCTACTTTACGGTACACTCAGGTGCTACTATGCAGGAAAAGTGCACTTTGCAAGGTCATATCTTGTGACCTATTAGGGCTAGGATACTTTTTTCTGACTTACGTTAAATTGACTCCACTTCTATTACATTCTCATGATTTTTATTGTGAGACTCGCAGGAAACGAGATATTCTTCAAAAACCGGTTTTGGTAAAAAATTCTTAAACTAATAGGGCTTTCCTTTTTTTTAGATATACGCAGATTTTTGTCTACTCTATTTCATCTCCGATCAACATTGACGTAAACTTCACCCAAAACGATTTATTTGGAAAAAATTAAACCTTGTTTTTTTGCCCCTAAATATAGGCACATACAGTCAGCTTTGAGGGGTCTTAACTAATGACATATTATTGTTAGAAAATTTTTTTTTTTTTTGAATTGAAGGGAATTGAGTATTCTTAACTCACCTGTGAAACACTTATCAGTAAAGTAATTAGGAAGAAAGGTATAGAGTGGTTTTTGAGACTCAGCGATTTTCCGCTGAAAATCCAAAAAATTGGGCAATTTTCAATGTATCATAACTCGGAACCTATTGAAGATAGCATATTATTTTTCAACAAAATTTTCTCATTATTCAGTTTTCTTTCTTTTCCCCGTTGGACATTTTGCTCTACGATGGAATGGGAATTACCCGTACACGCAAACGCAAAATTCGGAAATGTTTCCAAAAAAAAAAACCGGGTTCTTCCTCCTAATCGAGGACACTTTTTCGATATGTCAAAGAGGTCCCCTAATGAAGCGTTCTCAAAAAAAAATTGGAAAAATGAATGTTTCGGGAATTTTACTCATTTTTCCGACGCAATGCCTGGACTAGTCAGGGAAAGTGAATGGGTAAGGCTTCCTCTCTTCTATCTGTCTTTCTCTCCCCCGCTTCTCCCATTCCTTCCCCCTCCTTTCCCTCGCTTTCTCTCTGAGACTCTAACATCATACAAATTTTTAACACAAAAAGGAGATGCTTTGAGTTATTCTGCACCTGAATAAATTTTCATCAACAGTACAATTTCTCATGGAAAAATCTGAGAATCGGACGCTGCCTTTACATCCACGAAAATGGCCATTATTCCTTCTTTTTCCCCTATTGATCCCTTCATTTATTTTATGATTCACACAATATATGATGTATGTTGCTTTCATTCTTTTCCTGAAACCTGTCTGATTTGATGGCACTATCTTCTTTTCTTCTACTTCGCTCTTCAATCTTTCCAAAAATACCGTTTCATGTAACTTGTATAAGGTTGACGTCAGCCTCATTTCCCTATAATCCTTAACCTCCTCTACTTTGCCTTTTTTCAACATCGGTACCACTACCTCTTGCTTCCAAAACTCTGGCCGTCCTTCTCTTTATATCCAATTGCAAACAATCCATGCCTATCCCTTCAGTTCATTCTTCCCTTATTTTCAGACTTTATTCGTAATTTGATCCAAACCAGGAGCTTTCCTTTCTTTCGTTATTCCTATAACATTGATTATTTCACCTTCAGGTATGACCTCTTCCTCGTCGTCTTCCCTTTTCTCGTTTTCCCCTCCTTCTGACTGTGTTCTTTAACCCTTCTACCAGATTCATCAAACCGTTCGAGAGAACTGTCTTGTCGGGTAATACAGGACAATACAGTTCGCTCGTTGTTTCTTTCCCGAAATATTACGATCCGCGCACGGGAGTTCCTGCGTTGTCCAATCCTCGCACTAGTTTTGAACATCTATCGAATGAGCGTCAAGCATTGTCAGCGGCTGCGCGAGAATTTCACGATTTCGAGTGAAATCGTCTACGAGTTTTATTTTCAAGCTGAAATT
>WSXT02089204.1:0-11764 GCA_011762715.2 Neuroterus valhalla
TGTTTTCAAAGCTGCTTACCTAAAATTTCAAACATGGATTTTGTACATTTTTATGTTAAATAATTTCAAAAGAAGTTCCATCCCCATATCTGTTGGGGGAAGCTGTCAATTTTAACCCCTAAGTGTCAAGAGTCAATAAAAAAATCTTAAAGGTTATCAAAGCTTCTTACCTATAATTTCAAACATGAATTTTGTACATTTTTATGTTAAATAATTTCAAAAAAAATTTCATCCCCCTATCTGCTGGGGGAGGCTGTCAGTTTTAACCCCTAAGTGCCAATTATAAATAAAAAATTCTAAAATGTTTTCGAAGCTGCTTACCTGAAATTTCAAACATATATTTTGTACTTTTTTATGTTAAATATTTTCAAAAATAGTTTCATCCCCCTATCTGCTAGTGGAAGCTGTCAATTTTAACCCCTAAGTGTCAATTATCAATAAAAAATTCTAAAATGTTTTCAAAGCTGCTTACCTAAAATTTCAAACATGGATTTTGTACATTTTTATGTTGAATATTTTCAAAAGAAGTTTCATGCCCCTATCTGCTGGTGGAGGCTGTCAATTTTACCCCTAAGTCTCAAGAATCAATACAAAATTCTAAAATGTTTTCAAAGCTGCTTGCCTAAAATTTCAAACATGGATTTTGTACATTTTTATGATAAATAATTTCAAAAAAAGTTTCATCCCCCTATCTGCTGGGGAGGCTGTCAATTTTAACCCCTAAGTGTCAATTATCAAAAAAAAATTCTAAAATGTTTTCAAAGCTGCTTACCTAAAATTTCAAACATGGATTTTGCACATTTTTATGTTAAATAATTTCAAAAGAAGTTTCATCCCCCTATCTGCTGGTGGAGGCTGTCAATTTTAACCCCTAAGTGTCAATTAACAAAAAAAAATTCTAAAATGTTTTCAAAGCTGCTTACCTAAAATTTCAAACATGAATTTTGTACATTTTTATGATAAATAATTTCAAAAAAAGTTTCATCCTCCTATCTGCGGGGGGAGGCTGTCAAATTTAACCCCTAAGTGTCAATTATCAAAAAAAAATTCTAAAATGTTTTCAAAGCTGCTTACCTAAAATTTTAAACATGGATTTTGCACATTTTTATGTTAAATAATTTCAAAAAAAGTTTCATCCCCCTATCTGCGGGTGGAGGCTGTCAATTTTAACCCCTAAGTGTCAAGAATCAATAAAAAATTCTAGAATGTTTTCGAAGCTGCTTACCTAAAATTTCAAACATGGATTTTGTACATTTTTATGTTAAATAATTGTAAAAAAATTAATTCACAGTCATTTACCGTTAAAATCTACAAAATCCATTTGAGATTTTAGGTGAACAGCTTTGAACATGATTTGGAATTCTTTTCCGATTTTTGATATTTTTAAGGAGTTAAAAATGACAGCTTTCCTCGGCAGATGGGTGATAGGGGCGGCAGAGGGGGGGGGGAGTAACTTCTTATGCAATTGGTTACCATCAAAATCTATAAAATCCATGTTCAAGATTTTGGGTAGGAAGCTTTGGAAATATTTTAGAATTTTTTATCGATTTTCCATACGTAGGAGTTAAAATTCATTGCTTCTCCCGACATCTACGGGGATGAAACTCTTCTAACAGTATTTGGCAATCGGTGCAGTCGAGTTGCGTCCTGCGGCCGAGATCCAGAGAGGGTCTGACTGAGTTGCGTCCTCGCCCTCTGTCCCTTCTTTCCCTCTTCACTCGTCGCTTCACCTGCCTTCCTTCTCATCCTACTTCACGACTAACAAGTAATACATATTTCCCATTGAATGAGCTTTTTATTTCACTTTGAGCTAAAATTGGGATTCCCCAAAATACTACGTAAATGAAATATTTAAAAAAGCAATTGTCACGCATGAAATAATATTCAAATAGCTTGCTTTTTAATGTTTGAAGATAAAAATATAACAAACTAACAATTGTCATGGGCAAAATATTATTCAAAAATATGCTTTTTAATGTTTTAAGATCAAAACATAAAAAAAATAGCAATTGTCACGCATAAAGTAATATTCAAATAGCTTACTTTTTACTGTTTTAAGATGAAAATATAATAAAATAGCAATTGTCATGTGTAAAATAATATTCAAATAGCTTTTTGCGTCTTTAAATTTGAGGCGAGAAGCCAAAACACACACGTACACGCCAATAGTGAGAAATACTGTGAATAGAGTGTAGTAGTTGTTTCACCTTTGAAGCGATAAGACTTTTTCTGAACTACTCCTACTTCTCTCATGCCACGGCGGCCAGTCGACTATAGTGGGAGTCGAGAGAGAGGAAGCATTTCAGCTAGACCCTGTGTGGATTTCAACCATGGGACGCAACTCGAATGCAGCCTTTGGCAATGAGGCCCTCAAAAGTTCCTCTGGACTTATCGAGGGTCCAATTCAACCATTTTTTGCAGACTTTTGTAAAATATGGAAGCCAGAAAATCAAAAGAACTGTCATTTAATTTGAATGTTCAGACCATATAATTCTAATTTGTAATTAATCTTTTTTTCTAATTTCAGTTTTAATCGATTTTCATTTTAGTTTTCATTTTATATTCTAATTTTACCGTTAAAAAGTGACTTTGACATCAATAAGTTTTTCGAAAATTCAGACATTATATTTTTGAAACAAATATGATTGATGCATTCAGTAATATAAAATATCTTTTTTTCATATTTTTGGTGTAAGCCGAAAAATTAGAATGTTCAGACCATATAATTCTAATTTATATGTGCTTAAGAATCGATTCCTCTTTTTTCTACCTGCTGACAACTAGTCTGAATGGTCGCATGGATAGGCTCTTTGATTAGCGTGCGTTAGGTTATGCGTTCGAATCCCCACCGTTGCGTCCAATATTTTGATTGTTATTTTAGCGTTTAAAATTACGTTGTACCAATTAGTAATAAGTAGATGCATGTATATCTTGGAAAAAAACGTGTAATATGTGTAATTATATATTTTGAGGATTTTTTTTCGTATAATTTAAAGCGCGATTTCACTAATCACTGAAGAGTAGCATCTAGTGCGCTTATAGTTCTAAATTAAACTCTCATTTCAAAGTTTCAAAACTTTTCAAAACTAGGTCTTATACAGGCCCTACAGGGGGGTTAGCTGGGCACTACAGGGGGCCACTTCATTGGCCCTCCCGGGGCAACCTTCGTGGGACCTTCGAAGGTAAGCATATCGAAACTATGTTGGCCCTTCGTAGTTTTCAAACGTAGGGCCAACATAGTAAAGGGGCAAATTACGTAGGCCCTCGGGAGGGCCAACTTAACTTTTCCACACGGGTAAAACAATTTTTTTTCAGTGAAAAGAATTTTCAAGAATATAGTATCAGATATTATAATTATTCTCTATAAGCTATGCAACAATAACAATATTCGTTATTATACTAATTTGTCAATGAATTGAAAAAAATGAAGGAAAGAAACATTTTTTTTACTTGATTGAATAACACTTTTGTTATTTTTCTTCGAAAACTACACCGCAAAATTCTTTCTGACTCGAAAATACAACCGATTTTTTTAAGTTTAATGTTCCTTTTTTCGAGAATTCAACCACTTAGTTAGAAATTCTCATTTCCATGGGAGAAATCAAACTACTTTTTGAAAAAATTCAAATGCTTCGTTTAAAAAATGTCTTTTTTGTTTGCAAGTTCAAATTTTTTGAAAGGAACTGTTACGTTGAGGATTTTTTGTTGAAATTCAACTATTAAGTTGAAACTTCTTTTTTGGTTCAAAATTCATATTTCTTGGTTCAAAATAACATTATTGTTGAAAATTCAATTTTTTTCTGAGAGATTAGTCTTCTTGACTAGAAAATTCAACTATTTGATGGTTTCTTCTTCGGAAATTCGACCACCTAGTTCAAAATTCTTGTTGCCATGGTAGAAATTACACTTTTTTTTTGGAAAAATTCAACTGCTTTATTCAAAATTGGTCTATTCGTTTGCAAGTTCAAATATTTGGTTGTGGAAGCAACTGTTTGGTTGAGGGTACATTTTGTTCTCGAAATTCAACTTTTGTGTTGAAACTTCATCTTTTTCGGTTGGAAATACTTATTAAAAAGAAACATTATTGTGGAATTTTCAATTCAAAATTCAAATTCAATTCCTAATTTTACTTTTTGGTTGAATATTCATCTTTTGTGTTTCCAAATCATCTTTTCTTGCGTGTTTATCTTTTTGGGTAAGAATAACTTTCGTGTTAAGGATTTCAAATTTGAGGTTGAAAGTTCTAAATTCTTTCAAATTATTCGTCATCTTAGCTTGAAAACTCAACTATTTGTTCAACAAATAATTATTCTTCGTTGAAATTTTTTTTCGTCTCCCAAAATTTTAACTTTTTTGTTGAAAATTCATCTTTCTTCCTCGAATGTTATCATTTTGGTTGAAAATTCATCTTCTCGTGTAAAAATTAATTTTTTTTGCCGAAGCAACCAACATTATTTGAGGTTGAAAATTCAAATGCATTTCAGATTGTTTGTCTTCTGAGTTTCGGAATACAACATTTTTTTAGATTGAAATTCAATCTTTCCTTTTTGGAAATTTGATCGTTCGGTTCAAATTTTTTTTTGTTTTTGTTTAAAATTCAACGATTCTTGAAAAATTGCACTATACACTGTTCAATTCCGTCTCTTTTTCAATATATTTCACATACATTTCATACACATTTCTACTTTTTGGTTGAACATTTATCTTTATCATTTAAAATTTATCTTTTGTTGAAAGTTTATGTTTTTGGGTGAAAATAACTTTCGCGTTGAACATTTCATTTTGGAGGTTGAAAGTTCGGAATTCTTTCAAATTATTCGTCATCTTAGCTTGAAAACTCAACTATTTGGTTAACAAATAATTATTCTTCATTGAAATTTTTTTTCGTCTCCCAAAATTTTAACTTTTTTGTTGAAAATTCATCTTTCTTCCTCGAATGTTATCATTTTGGTTGAAAATTCATCTTCTCGTGTAAAAATTAATTTTTTTTGCCGAAGCAACCAACATTATTTGAGGTTGAAAATTCAAATGCATTTCAGATTGTTTGTCTTCTGAGTTTCGGAATACAACATTTTTTTAGATTGAAATTCAATCTTTCCTTTTTGGAAATTTGATCGTTCGGTTCAAATTTTTTTTTGTTTTTGTTTAAAATTCAACGATTCTTGAAAAATTGCACTATACACTGTTCAATTCCGTCTCTTTTTCAATATATTTCACATACATTTCATACACATTTCTACTTTTTGGTTGAACATTTATCTTTTTGGTTGAACATTTATCTTTTTTATTTAAAATTTATCTTTTGTTGAAAGTTTATCTTTTTGGGTGAAAATAACTTTCGCGTTGAAGATTTCATTTTGGAGGTTGAAAGTTCGAAATTCTTCCAAATTATTCGTCATCCCAGCTTGAAAATTCAACTATTTGGATGAAAATTGATTATTCTTAGTTGAAATTTTCTTTCCGTCTTCCAAAATTTCTACTTTTTGTGTGAAGATCCATCTTTTTTTCTCGACAGTTATCATTTTGGTTCAAAATTCATTTTCTCGGTTGAAAATTAATTTTTTTGTCGAAAATAAACTTTCTGTTCAAAATCCAATATTTTAAATTGAAAAGTCATTTTCAAATTTTTTGTCTTTGAGGCTTAAAAATACAACATTTTTTTCCGATTGAAGTTTAATTTTTCTTTTTTGGAATTGCAATCGTTCGGTTCTAAGTTCTTTTTTTTAAATTCAACTATTCTTTAAAAAGTCCATATCTGGTTGAATTTTCATATTCTTCGGTTCAAAATCCATCCTCCTTAGGTAGGAGTTATCATTTTGATAAAAATTCATCTTTTCGGATAAAAAGTTGTCTCACAAATAATTTGTCTTTTGGTTTGAAAATAAAACAAATTTTTTCGAAATTAAATCTTCCTTTTTTTGAAAATCCGATCATTTGATTAAAAATTCTGTTCCCAATGGTAGAAATCCTACCATTTAGGGAAAAAAAATCAACTACTTTGTTGGGAATGCATCTATTTTGTTAGCAAGTTCAACTATTTGGTTCCGAAAACCAAATAGTTGATTTTTCTAGCCAAGAAGACGAATATTTCAGAAAACAGTTAAATTTTCAACAATAACGTTATTTTGAACCAAGAAATATGGATTTTGAATCAAAAAAGATGAAATTTCATCTCAATAGTTGAATTTCAAGAACAAAATATACCTTCAATTAAACAGTTGCTTTCACAACCAAATATTTGAACTCGCATATAAAAAAGACAAATTTTTGACAAAGCAGTTGAACTTTTTAATAAGCAGTTTAATTTCTTCTATGGAAACAAGAATTTTGAAATAAGTGCTTGAATTTTCGAAAAAAAAAAAACATTAAACTTGTTCGAAAAATTTGTTGTTTTTCGAGACAAAAAGGAACATTATTTGAAAAACTGTTGAATTTTCAACCTTCGGAAGTTAAATTTTTCACAGTGAAGTTATTTACAACAAAAAAATATGAATTTCCAACCAAAATTTACCTACATTTTTTGGAACAAGAGAGATTATTTTCATCAAGAAGTAATGAATTTGGAATCAAATAGCTGAATTTTCTAGCCAAGAAGACGATAGTTTCAGAAAAGAGTTGAATTTTCAGCAATAATTTTATTCTGAGCAAAGAAATATGAATTTTTAACCGAAAAAAAAGTTTCAACTTAATAGTTGACAATCAAAAAAAAAAAAAAGTATACCCAACCAAACAGTTCCTTTCACAAACAAATGGTTGAAGTTGCAAACAAAAAAGACACATTTTGAACAAAGCAGTTGAAATTTTCAAAAATTATTCTAATTTTAGCCATGGAAACATGAATTTTCAACTAAGTGATCAAACTTTCGAAAAAGAAATATTTGTGTTTTCGAATAAGAAACGAAAATTGTTTTAAAGAATTTAAAACCTCCAGAAGATAAATTGTAAACAGTGAAGTTATCTTTAATACAAGAAGATGAATTTTCACTAAAAAAAATGAATTTCCATAAAAGATAATTATGAAATAAGAAAGATGAATTTTCAAACAGAAAGTACAATTTTTGGAACAAGAAAGATTAGTTTCAACAAAAAATAATAGATTTGCAATCAAATACTTGAATTTTCTATGCAAGTAGACGAATATTCGAGAAAAAAGTTGAATTTTCAACAATAATTTTATTTCAAACAAAGAAATATGAATTTTGAACCGAAAAAGATGAAGTTTCAACTCAATGATTGGATTTCAATGAAAAAAAACTCCTCAACCAAATGAGTTGCTTTTATAAACCAAATGGTTGAACGTGCAAAGAAAAAACAAATTTTGAACAAAGCAGTTGAATTATTCAAAAAATAGTTGATTTTATACTATGGAAACAAGCATTTTGAATCAAGTGGTGGGAATCTCGAAAAAAAGAGAATCAACTTCAATAAAAAAAACCATTGAATTTTCTATCTAGAAAAACGAATTTCTTGGAAGCCTTTGAATTTAGAACCTCAAAAGCTAAATCTTAAAAAGGGAAGTTATTCTTAACAAAAAAGAATAATTTTCACCCGAAAAGATGACTTCTAAACAAAAATAAATACTTTCCCCCAAAATGGACGAATTTCGAACTATTTCTTTATAGATAAAAAAATGTATTTATTATTATGTATATATTATTTAAGTAACTTCTTGAAACAGTGTTGAATTTTCAACCTTAGAAGTTCAATTTTTGCCAGGAGAGTTGTTTTCAACAAAAATGATAACTTTCAACTAAAAAGGGTGAATAGCTCACCAAATAGTAGAATTTTCAGAAAGGAGGGAAGAAATTCCAACCAAGAATGATGAAGTCCATCAATAGTTGAATTTCGAAATAAAATTATCCTCAACTAAACAGTTACTTTCACAACCAAATAGTTGAATGTTAATAAAAAACAATTGCTTTTCACGAGCAGAAAAGACGAAATATTAGAAAGGCTAATCAATTTTTAATCTTCAAAACTCAATTTTCGACAGGAGAGTTATCCTCAACCAAGAAGAGGAAAATTTTCATCCGAAATGATTAATTTTTCATAAAAATTGATGACTTTCAACTAAGAAAAATTAATTCTTCAACAAATATTTGGATTTTTATGCCAAGAAGACCAATATTTCCGAAAGCTGTTGAATTTTGAACAAAAAAGTAGTAATTAACCAACAAACATGACATGAACAAAGAAGTTTATTCTTCTCAAATCTGCAACTCCTGGCAGTTAAATAAAAAACCAAGAATCCATATCGTTAAAAAAAAATCGATTCCGGTTTTTTCCCCAATTTTGAATTTCCTAATTTCGATTCTTTTCGAAAAGATTAATTCGTACAATAAAATTCTTTTGAATTTTGCAAAGAAAACAAAAACGCCATGACAAGACGAAATTTGGGACAAAATATTCGAATTTGCAAAAAAAAAAAGGAAAAATTTACCTTCAATCACAAACAGTCGCATTTTTGAGCCAAAAAACGAATTTTCGAAAAGGCTGTTGAGTTTCCAACGTTGAAAGTTAAATTCCAACAGGGGATTCAATTTCGTCATAGAAAGTTGAATTTTTAACCGAAAAAATGAATTTTCAACAAAAATGAAAACTTTTATCCAAGAGGAATGACCAACCAATTCAACCAAGAAAAATGAGATTGAAGCCAAATATTCGATTTTCCAAGCTGAAGTGACGAATATTTTAGAAGACAGTTGAACTTTTATCGAAATTCAACTGAATAGTCGAATTTTATGAAAAAAAAATCTCGACTAAACAGTTCACTTTACAACCGAATAGTTGAATTCACAAGAAATAATGACGAAGTTTAAACAAAGAAGTTGTTTTTTTTTAGAATATTTCATTTTGTACCATCAAAGTTTGCGAAATTTTGTAAGGAAAACAAAAATTTTGGGACAAAATAAAATTTCGAACCAATTTCCCAATTTTTGACCAAATTTATTTTAAACTAAAAAGAGACATTTTACACGAAAATTTGAGTTTTAAACAAATATGATAACTTTCAAATAAGAAAGAGAAAAATTCTACCAGAAATAAGGAATCCGTAGCAAAATAGATCAATTTTCAAGTCAAGACGACGAATTTTTTACAACACAGTTGAGCTTTTATCAGTAATGTTATTTTGAACTAAGAAAGATAAATTTTGAACAAAAAAGATTAATTTTGAACAGAATAGGTCAATTTCAAGAAAAACGAATATTTTCAATCAAAATTTGAAACAGGAAAGATTAAAGTTTAATAAAAAACATTCCGATTTTTGAGCCAGGATGACGAATGATTCAAAAGACTTTTGAATTTTCAACGTTGAAAGATGAATTTTCCACAGGAAATGTATTTTCAACCGGAAAAGATCAATTTTACCAGGAAGGTCCATTTTTAACAAAAGATACAATTTTTTACAAAGCAATTCGTTTCTTTTTTTAATAATTTAATTCATACAAATTTTTTCTAAACGAAATGGTCGAGTTTTCAAACAAAAAACTTCGACTTTCATAAAAAATCTATGGTATTCTTGAGCCGGAAAAACAAATAAAATGACTAAATAAGATTTTTTATTACTTTTGGATAAAGCACGTCAGCAATAAGGAAATTGAGAATAACAAGTACCCGAAAAAACGGATTTCCAACAATAAAATTCAATTTTATACCAAATTGTTTCAATTTTTTCTAGTAAAGATAAATTTTTGTCCAAGTAATTGAAGTGTTGGACTAAAAAAAAAGAAATTTCCTCCAAAAAGCATAAAATTTTAATGAAATAGTTGAATTTTCGAAATAAAATGATACACTTTTGATTACAGAAATTATCTTTACATGAAAAAGAAGAATTTTCAACAAAACATATTAATTCTTCCACTAAATTGTTAAATTTTCAACGAACAAAGTGTTATTCTCGACCAAAAATGATACAGTTGGATTTTCAATTAGAATTCAAAATTCAAATTTAAAAAGAAATTGATTTTTAGTAAAAATAAAAGAATACTCAACATAACAGGTGAAGTCTTAACAACCGAAAAGGTGAATTCGTTACAAACAATCTAATAGTTGACGTTACATCCAAAAAAGTTTTCAGTTAAATATTAAAAACAGTTGGATTGAATCAGCACAGACGTTTTTTAATACAATAATTAAATTTTCAATGAAGAAAGAAACAAACTCTATCTTGAAAAAATAATGATTCGGCCTATTATATTCAACTGTTTTTTGTTGAAATAGGATTTAAAAAAATTGAAGATCAGATTTTTTGTTTCCAAATTCATATTTGCAGTTCGAAAATTCATCTTTTCCTTTCTTTAGGAGTAAAAATGAAGAGATTTTTGGAAAAATTGAATTTTTCTTCTGCAAACTCATCTTCATGGATTGAAAATCCAACTAGCATTTACTGTTTTTATAAGTTTTCTATACCTTATTTTTAAATTTGAAAAAACGATAATAATAATAAATGAAAACTGTCTTCTTGATCAGGTATTCGCTTTTATCTACTATCTGTCGCTTATCCTAAAAGCAAAAAAAAGGGTCAAGTATAAACAATATTTACTTTTCTGAGGGTCATTCCTTTATTGTCCCCTCCCCTCTTACTGCATCAATAATTTTATTTAGTAGGCTTTGCGTAATGAAAAAATCATAAAATCATTTTATCATTCACTTATTATCATTTTATGCCTCTAGGCATCAATAATCTCAGTTAAGATTAATAGAATTATTATTAAAAAAAAACAAAACAAAAAAATATTGTCAAACCAACTGAGCATATCATACAGAACTTTGTCGCGACTGTGAATATTCGAGATTCTCCTTTAGCATTACAGATATACCTGTATATACTGAATTTTGGTATCGCCGATTTTCACTTCAAAAACGTAAATTTGAAATGATTGATTGATGATTGAATAATTATTGATCGATGATTGATTGCTTATCAATTGGTGATTGAATAATTATTGATAATAATTGATTGATGATTGATTATTTGATGATTTATTGATGATTGTTTGATGATTGATAATGATTGGTCGATGATTGATTGATTTAGGATTGATTGGTGATTGACTGATGATTGATTGATTGATTGATTGATGATTGATTGCTGGTTAATTGTTGATTGATTGGCGACTGATTGGTGATTGATTCATGATTGATTGTTTATTGATTGATTGATGATCGAATAATGATTGAAAAATGATAAGGTGATAAATATCGATTGATGATTGATCAATCATTGATCGATGATTGATTGCTTATTGATTGGTGATTGATTAATTATTGATAATGATTGATTGATGATTGAATAATTTGATGATTTATTGATGATTGTTTGATGATTGATAATGATTAGTTGATGATTAATTGATTTAGGATTGATTGGTGATTGATTGATGATTGATGATTGACCGATTGATGATTGATTGCTGGTTAATTGTTGATTGATTGACGACTGATTGATTTATGATGGATTAATGATTGATAAATGATGAGGTGATAAATATTGATTGATGATTTATTAATAATTGATCGATGATTGATTGCTTATTGATTGGTGATTAATTAATTATTGATAATGATTGATTAATTCGATGATTTCTTCATGATTGGTTGATGATTAATTGATAAGGGATTGATTGGTGATTGATTGATGATTGATGATTGATTGATGATTGATTGATTGACTTATAATGGATTGATGATTGATTGATGATTGATTGATTGATGATTGATTGATGATTGATTGATGATTGATTGATGATTGATTGATGATTGA
>WSXT02089215.1:0-11764 GCA_011762715.2 Neuroterus valhalla
ACATACATACATACATACATACATACATACATACATACATACATACATACATACATACATACATACGTACGTACATATATTCATACATACATACATACATTCATACATACATACATACATATATACTTAACCGATTATAATGGGGTTGGTCTCATTTGAAAGGGATTGTTTTGCGGTTGGTCCTATTATATTTTTAAGTCATTCGCAATTGTTTTTAAAAAATATATGAACAAATTACCCTTAATATTATCATTTTCTCAAAATAACTTGACCAGGGATTCTACGGAAAAAACGATCACAGAAGTCTTGATAACATTTCTTTGTAAAACTTTAGTTTATTAGTGTGAATTAGTAGTAAAGATGTGATGTCCGCGCATGTCGATGGAATGGCTGCAGACCGATTCAATAGTTTCCAAGGTGTCATTCAAAACGTTACGATTCCTTTTTTTTTAAGAATATAGATACATCTTATGCGTGCGTGTGGTTAAAAATGTTACTCATCGCTTTCAATAACAATGAGAATTTGCAAAACTTTTGCTTTTATTGGTAGGCTAAAAGAAGGTTGATAATTTTTTTTAAATATTACCCTAATTTCCGTGACGCACAAGACGTTGCAAAAAAATTATATGATTTCAAAGACAAACATCTATGTTTGCAACTATTCTTGAAAACTTTTATAATTATTCCTAGATCTTCTTTATAAAAAAAAATATATTTCTTTAAATAATACATCTTCCGTTGTTTGCAATGAGTTTAAAGATGAATCGGATTTGAAGAACAATATTTTAATCAGAACTTCAAAGTTGCATAACTTTTGGATTTTTTATAGGCAAATGGGGATGAGAAACAACATCTTTTCGATTAAGTAATCGTTTCCGTACTTTATTCGAGGTTGCAAGTTCAAAGGCAGAAGTTAATTGCTACTTTCATCAATTTGGAAAGTTTGAAAAACTTTCGTTATTTCTTCCGCAATCATAACAACAATATTTAATAATTCTCGATTTTCGACATGTTTCGGTCAAGATAAAGGGTTTCAACTTCATAATCAGTATCACTCAAGTGTACTGAATACTTCAACAAAGTTTGAAAGTTTTTGTAATTATAAATAAATTTCCTCTTCTTCATGTCTATTTCTACTGGCCTATGGCTGGATCTGTGTCCAATGGAATAAATTTGCAACTGTAAAGGGAAACGAAAATTGCACTCTAAAATATAATTTCTTCTAGTTTCTGGAAGTTTTCTATACTCCTTGGAGTTCTAATACTCTCTGGTATCAACAAGAGGTGTATTAAAAAATTCAGAACTTTCGAGTATAGTGAAGGATTCAAAATTTCCTATACTAGGTTATTAATCTGTTTGGCACCTGTTCACGAAAAAATGCGTTAAGGATTGCAAGTGAATCTGTTTATGTAATATGCTCCTCTTGTTGATTTCTTTTGTTCATACTGGGAACATTACATTCTTTCTCCAAAAATATATTTTATGTAATTCCTCTAGTCCTAATCTTCTCCACAACTACACTGATCTTTGTCTGCTATAAGTTGCAAATTTTGCAAGTGAACTTATGTACAAGAATGATTTTGGGTCAAGTCGGGCTTCAGGTTTGTAATTTGGCCCAAAACATGAAAAGGAAAGATGACTTTAACATTCAAGCTAGCCCAGAAAAGTTGAAAACGAGGAACAGATGGAAATCTGAAATTACAATTTTCAGTTGTGTATGGTTAGTCTCCAGGAATTACTGCAGACTTGGCCGGAAAATAGTGATGATTTCAGAAAATTTGAATGGGTTTTTTTGTTCTGGTTCTAGTTCCAACTAGAAATTCTATTCATAAAATTGAAATATGATACTATAATATTATATTTACCAAAGCTGATATACGATACTGTAAGAGCTAACAGTAGGATTCCAACAAACACCTGCATCTCCCTTCAATTGGAAAAAGTAACGGGGATGTGAAAAATTTTTTTTACGATGCCAATGTCAGTAATGAATACGCCGTCTTTCTGGCATTGTATATGTACGACTTATAATCGCATTCTAAACACTAAGTTCCATCGTAAAATGCGAAAAACTCGGACGAGGCAATCAAAAAAATTATTGAACTCACGACTTTAGTACAAAGATTAGAATTTTTCTTCAAAACAAGTTCATAAAACTTGTTTTTCACTTTGTATGTTCCGATACCTGTGGTGATAATAGAAACGCCTTTTTTATTTATTATCTCGTAGGATTCTCGAAATTCTAAGCATATTTCTATGTATGATAACTTGAAATATCCCAAATCCTTCGAAATTTCCGAAATTCTCCTCAGTCTTTCCGAAAAACCCAAAATCTTGCTCTAGCATCTTCTATGATTTCTGCAAAGTTTAATAATTCAGAAGACTTTGGAGTAATCAAACAAATTTTGAGAGAATTTGATTATTCCAAGTGATTTGAAATTATTATTACTGTCCCCAATTCATTCTAAGAAATTGAAAAAGTGAGGGATTCCGAAGAGTTATGTAGGATCCACAGAGACCTTGAGGGATTGACAGATAACTTTAAAATTAGTTAGGAATGACAAAGTGTTACTTAGAATTCCATACCCTGACACGAGCATAAAATATTTCTACAAATACCTCAAAATCACGAAAAGATCCAACTCTAAAATTTTAATTATAAAAACACTTACATTTGATGCCTTATTTATCTAAGATGGAGAAAATAAGAGAAGAATCCTGATTGGCTCAGTTTTTTTAGTCGCGTTCGGCAAGATCATGTATTCATTAGATCATGCTCTAGTCGGTCAAGTTAGTTTACTCACAGATGACTGCTCGGGACGAAAGTGCATTGAACTAATATTAACTAAACAGTTACTGCTTTTGATTAAAAGGATTCAACTATCATTTTCAGAAACACTTAAACATGGAATGAATCGCTTTATTATCAGAGGGGTCAAAAGTAAGTAGCCGGATCTGATCGAAAGAAGATACTGCATACAAACAGAGGGACAGATTGATTTATGTGCGTTTTCAGCTTTTACGTGATGCCCTAACCTAAAATGGAACTACATTACCTCTATTTCAACATTGTTAGGTTCTAGTCAGCAGATTCCGTTTTCGTCGCCCTTAGAGTTTCCTACATCGTCGAGAGAAACATAGATTCAGCAATAGCATAGATAAAGCATAGAAAGATACAGCGAAAGACAGTGCTGCACGTGATATTTCCACCACATGTGATAAAAGCAATAGCTTTCTTACTGATTGTACTGAGCATAGTTTGGTTAGTCCGCACGGTATCACTTACAATTTAATTGAAAAAGAATAAGAACGCTGTGGAGCTTCAAACTCTGTTTTTTGCTGGAAAAGCACTTTTCCTTGGATATCTTTGAACCATAGTTGTAAAGTAATCTGTTCACTTTGTTCTGAAGCCGTCGCTGAGCAGCCACTTCCGCCTAATTGTTTAAATAACCACACGGCTATGAATTCTCGTAAAGCGTTCGTGGAAACAGGGTTCAACACATGAAAAAATGCTATAAAACTGTATAAGAAGCACGAAAAAAATTAGTTTTATTCTGCTTCCGGAATTGCCGTAGTTAATTTGAAAGAGACGAGTGTTGTCGAATATCTGTCTACAGCCAAAGAAATGAAAGACTCGCGTATTGCTCTGAGAACATTATTCCGTACAGTTATTGCTTCAGCTAGACACGGTCTGGCTCTTCGAGGCACAAACAATGATGAACACTTAAACCTAATGGAACGTTTGAAAATGCTGGCAGAAGACGTACCAGAACTCTATTCCTTGACGGATGTACAATGCGACTTAGGAAAGGCTTAGGAAAAGATCCATGTTCCCAGAAAGTGACGCTGCACCGAAGTCCATCCACATTTGTTTCGATTTATTTAAGGTGAATATATTTTTGAGCTGCAGGACCAAGTTATACTTTGAGTTGCATTGTATTTTTGAGGCTCTTGCCTTTAATTTAAGAAAGCATCTTTCAGGATACCTATCATCATGCATTCCTAGCAACCTCGACAACCATCTTAGCGCTGACTTAAAGATGTCGTAAGCTAATTGTAATCTGCCTGTCTCTAAGTGGACAGCAAAGTTAGGCGTATATGAGGGTATCCCTAGTATTTTCTTAAAGAAAGAGGACTGCAATATCTCGACTGAATCCAAGCACCTTAATCCCCAGACTTCTATTGCGTGAAAAAGAAAACTAAAGGAAAAGCTACGGAAGAGGGTAGTCTTGGTTTGCCAGGCGTTGGCTTTTGATGTGAATAAAATTCTTGAGTAGAGCTAGATGATAAGAATTCCCAAATGAATTGATCATATGCTTTTTTGGAAGATGAACGACAAATCGCCCTTCAGAATTGCTGAGTGAGTTGGAATAAAAATCTTGTTTTCCCGAAGTCAAGGTCGTTTTCTGAAGAACTCCCTGAGCCTTCCAGAAGTTTTCAAGATTAAAGGTCACGTTGATCAACACAAAGGTATGCATGTCGATAACTATTGAGAATTCATCCGATGCGATAATTCATTTGATAAATCTCCCTGAGTCTTCCCGGACGAGGTCCGATAGGCCTATCCTGCGATCTTAAATATGCCTATCTTGCGATAGGCACATTTAAAACTTTACGCTCAGATAGATGCGAGAATTGAACATTTCTCCTCTCACCATTAGTTAACAATTTTAATTGAGTTTATAAACCCGCGTAGAAGCGTCCTATACTAAAACACATATTCACAAACAGTTCCTTAGGCAACGATAATACGGCCTAACCCTACGATATGCCACGCGAGAAAAGAAATATTATTCTTTAGAGCATTATATCTTTCATACCAAACTGCCAATAATTGCAATTTTTTCAAATAAAATTCACATAATATTCTTCTGTATATCTTTAGTTTTTAGGCTCAATGGTAAGCTTCGTTTGTATACTAGACTTTGTAAAGTGGTGATTGCCCATGTTAGCTATTGGAGACCCATGAAAAAAGTACTAGACATAATTGATCGTATTTGACTTTTCAAACTGTCGAATCAGCTGTATAGGGTATGAATCGTTAGGTAACAATATTTTCTACATATTCTGAAAATTTTAGACAATCCGTAAGTAAGGTCCCATTTCGGCCCAACTACCGTAAGTCCCATGGAAAGGAGGTCCCTTGCGATTATTTGGAAGAAGCAGAAATGGGATGAAATCTGCTTCAATGAAGATTTAAAGTACCCTCTTACTGCTCGAATTCAACAAACTAATCCATGAGTCGGAGAAGGATGATTAATACCCACGGATGGAATACCCACTTCACAGGTGACATGAAGCAGTTCAAGCCGATGAGAATGTGATTCTGAAACGAGAAAAACTTTCGAACTCTGATCCAACAAGGTGCAAACCAGGACAGAAGAATCATTGCCAGCTTTGACCCGCGGGATAGCTGTGGGTAAAAGACCTTTATCTCTAGGGCAAGTACATAATAAACATCTTGATGATTGACTGCTGGAAGTCGTGGATTAGCCTATCCATGGTTAGGTGTTTTTTGAGTAAAATACAGTCTTTAACTCCAAATGAAGCATGCTATGATCCTTTTGCTCACATAGTCAACAAGTCCTCACTGATGAATAATCGTTGAAAGTATGCTGACGTAAACAATTGAGGCAAAGTTCCCTCTTAGCAGCAAACTCCCATCGTTGTGTTGCGGACATGGCTCGGAACTTGAGACATTTCCTTGAAAAATGCAGCAGTCCACAACTGTAGCATTTCCAAACGTGATCATTACCCTCTGACTGATCCGTTGAAGTATGCGGAAACTCAGTCGTATTTTGGAAAGATACTCCTGATCTCTGAATTTTCTTCGATGTTTGAGTCTTTGCATTTGATGACTCCTTAGTCGAATCGGAACTAGCCTCGAGATTCTTTAGTGTGTGAACCTTGTTTTGAAATTAAGTGTGCAAGGATTCATACGTTGGAGATTCTGTTGAGCTTCCGAGTTAGGTTTCTCAATCAAGTTACGTCCGCGCATCTCAGCAAGAAGTGAGATGGAAAACAAAAAAAATTAGTCTAAATATCCACAAGACACCCAAGTGCCTAGAGAGACTCAAGATTTTCAACATCTGTATCAACTAACTCCTCAAGGAAAGCTGATGTTTCATCCCTAAAAGGTTTCAAGGAAAACAAGAGAGCTAAACGAGAATCAATGAGAATTCTATTGTTCTCATAGCGTTTTGTCAAAAGATGCCAAGTTCGTTGATAGTTTTCATTTATTACTGCGATGTTTTCAAGTAACTGTTATGATTCTCCGGTTCTCAAATTTTCCATGAAAATGCATCTGAGTGACTCAATTCAAATGTTTATGATCTAGAGTTAGAATATTTTTTCTCTATTGAAATAAGATCCCCAATATTTGTCGTCAAAGATTCAACTTTTTTGATACGAGATTCCACTACTTGGTAGAAACTTCAACTTTTTTGTTAGAAATTAATTTGATTCGTTATACATCTTCCCTTGTAGATTGAACATTCATCTTTGATGATAAAAAATTGAAATGTTTAATTGGAATGTATCTTCTTTGTTTGAAAATCCAGCTTTGTTTAAAATTTGTCTTATGTATTCAGAATCGGATTTTTACTACAATTGAAAATTTAAATAGTAAATTAAAAAGTCGCCTGTTTATCACAAAAATTCAACAATTTGTTTTAGGATTAAACTGTTGTCGTTCTCAGTGAAAACTTTTTTTCAGATTTGACCATTTCATTCAGAATTGAGCTGTTATTGTGATGTAGTTTTTGGAAGACTCCAAGTAGTCAGTGATTTCTATCATTGGAACTCAAAATTTGAATTTTCTCCAATTTGGTCAATTTTGAGACTAGATGTATGAAATGCCTTGTACTATGTACCTAATGAATAAGCTGTCTTTTTGATAATGTATACATAGAATTCCTGATCGCATTCCAGATGCCAAATTTGATCGTCGAATGTGAAAAACTCGGATGCAGCAATAAACAAATTTCGAAACTCACGACTATTATAGAAGCTAAGAATTTTTCGAAAACAAGTCCGTTCCCGTGCTATCTATCCAAATATATCACTGTCTCCAAAATCCTTGGAAACATTTTAAATTTTTGGAGATTGAAATCCTTCAAATCCCACAAATTATTTCGGAATATTACAAGTCAGAATTGGTTGGAATCTTCAGAATCATTCTAAATCCCTTATATTCCGTTGCAAATCCCTGGAAATCGGTTAAAATAATTTGAACTCTGTCAAAAATTTCAAAGTATTATGATATTCTATAAAGTCTCCAGAATCCTCCAAAAACGCAATTGAATCTTCAAATACGGTTTCGATCTTTCCGAATTTGAAAATCCCAAGAGTTTTCAAAAATACTTTCGAATCACTAAATAATAAGTGAAATCCTCCAAATTTCAAGGATTACCTTGAAAAATCAAGAGACCCCTTGGAATCCATAAGTATCTTTCTAAATCATGAAAAATTCCTAAAATATAATTTATCTTTTTTGAATCCTCCAAAAGCTGTTGAAATTCTTCAGTCTTCCAAATTTTTTCTTATTCAATTTATCAATTTGTATCATATGAAATTATCCTTAGTTTAGAGAATGCAAAGTCGGAGTTTCGAGATATTGACGGAAGTTCAGGGCGAACAGTTAAGTTCGAAATTCCTTCTTTTTATTTTGATCCATAAAAATAAAAAAAGGCCCCCGGATCATCGTGATTATTTTAGAGAAGAACCTGAGCGTTAATAATAGAAAAAAGTTTAAGGTTCATAGTAATTTTTCCTTCAAATGTATATTTGTATTTTTTCTTCTGCTCCAAGCAACAGTCATATTCCCCTCCTAGTTTTCTTTGGAAAGAGCCTATTCTATATCTTGAAAAATTCTTTACGATTATATTCATCACGTTTCTAGAGATATCATTGTATTTATGGAGAATTTAGGCAGAATCCTTTTCAGTTGCGATAACATGATGTGTGTGATTTTATGAAACGTTGGGCTGCATGGTAAATAGGGTGATATGATACAAAGAGTTTAATGTTACATGGTGAAATATTGTGCATGGGGTAACGTGGCACATAAGGTTGTATGGTGAACAGGAGAACATGGAAGATTTCTACTAACTTTTCCAAAAATATTGCTCACAAGAATCGAATCTGCTGCAGGAACGATTGAGGAACAAAATTTAAAATCAATATTTTTTCTACGAAATCATCAAAGTCATGAGTCTTTATACAGTCCTCATTTTTATTCCTATTTACATTTTTCACTTCAAAGACAAGCTCATTCGATGCTGAATGCAATATATTTTTCAACCCTTCTCCTCAAACCTGCTCTAACCTCTTTCCCTATCTTAATTTATTCTGAACATATACGTCATGCGAAAAGTGAATGCATGTTTTAAATCACAATTCTTGATAAATTATCCTATCTCATTTTGTTCCGATAATATCAGGTGATCAGGTGAATGATTCAAACATGGTTTATCAATTGCGGAGTTCGAAAATCTTTCAGGTACTATTTTTTATATTATATTCTTTCTTATTTTGTTCCTAACATAGCTCTCTACTAATTTTTTCAAGGGCTCCATACAGTAGGGTGGTCCAAGAATGCATTACTAAATTTTTTTTCGAATTTTTATGCGAAACACTCGGAAATTTGTTCAAATCCACAAAAAAATAAATGCATTTTTTTTTGTTTTGAAAAAAAATATTTAGAGGTGCCGCAAGCCCTGTGAAGTTTAACACCTATTTCCAATAAGAAAAATAGTACATTACGATACGTGTGACTTAAGTGGCCCATTTTGGCACGGCGTGTAGTTAGCGCCCGAGCGTAGCGAGGGTGATAATCACCAAAACTCAAATTCACACTTACTGTTCGTCTATGCGTGACTCAAAATAGGTTAGTACAGCACCGTGAAGTTAGGGCCCGAGCTAGCACTTATTTTCAACGTTTCAGTTAGAGCGAGGTAATAATCAATTGAAGTTAGAAACTAAACATACTACATAGTTGCGGTTTTTCCCTGAAAATTTTTTACTTTTTATCACTCTTTAAATCGAGTAAAGTAATAATCAATTCATGTTAAAAAAAATTATTTAAGCAGTTCATTATCAGTGCTCATAATATTTTCTTTGCTCAATGATAGAAACTTGCGGTTTTTCTGAAATTTTAAACTTTTTGCCCACTTTTCACTTGAAGTGAGTTGATATTTAATTTAATTTAACAAAAATAATTGTTTAAACAAATTATAATTGTTAATACCTATCTTCTTCTAGACTAGTGCTTAAAAGCTGCGGTTTTTTCTAAACTATTAGCCTTTTTATCAGCTTCTCACTTATTGAGGTAATAATTTATGCGAGTTAACAAAACATGCTTATTTAAACAATTTATTATTGTTCTTGATCATTTTCTGTTATATAAGTGCTAGAAAGTTGTGGTTTTTTCTGAAATGTTTTACTTTGCTCCATTTTTGTTCTTTTTCCAATGAAAGAAAAGAAATTAAAACAAAAAAGCTAGATTCATTCAGTGAAATTTTAATTTCGAATTTTCTACTAAAATTATGGATCTGAAACGCAAAAATTGAATTTTTAAGAAAGTGATTCAACTTTCAACCAAAGAATCGAATTTTCGAACTAAAAATATAAATATAAATTTCACTTAGTGGAAAGTCGACAAAAAGCTTAAGAGTTCAGAAAAAATCGCAACAATAAATTGTTTAAATAATTTTTTTTTAACATGGAATGATTATTACTTCACTCTAATTGAAAAGTGATAAAAAGTTCAAAAATTTTAGGAAAAAACCGCAACTATGTAGTATTAATCGACAAGAATATTGGTATGAATAATAAAAAATTGTTTAAACAATTATGTTTGTTAACTTAAATTGATTATTACCTCTCTCCAACTGAAACATTGAAAATGAGTGGAGAAATCCAGAAAAATCCTTGACTTCCTAACCCTTTTCTAAGAGAAAGTTGCTAAAAATAATAATAAATTGTTTAAACAATTTGAAAAAACATCAAATTACCAGTAGATTGTAGTATTTCATGTATTTGAAACAATCTGCGTTAAAATACCGCAAAAAAATCATAATTAGCGCAAAAAACTCGAAAAACACATTTTTTCACTTATGGGGGTCTTTTGGGACCCTATAAAACAGACTTATGGGGGTGATATTTGAAAAGTAATATTTTATTCGCATCCTGTGACCGATTGTGAAGAGAAATGGGGAATTTCGAACTCGATCCATCTAATATTGAAATTTTTGAATAAAATTTACAAAAACGTATTTTTTTCTCATGAGAAATACGTGTTAAACTTCATGGGGCCTGCGACACCTCTAAATATTTTTTTTTTTCAAAACAAAACAAAATTAATTTAATTTTTTATGGATTCGAACAAATTTCCGGGCGTTTTGCATACAATTGCATACAATTATTTAGTTCGAATTTTTGTTGATGAATGAGAAATAGAAGAATTTCCAACTAAAGACTTCCAAAACATCAAATGGATGTACGAAGATAAAGTTGAACGAAGCAATTCCCTTTTTAACAACAAGTTGTTGAGTTTTAACCCAAAAAATTTGAATGCTTAGTGACAAATGTAACAGATGATAGTTCAACCAAGAAAGATCTCAAATTCAAATAAAAAACAGAGCAGAAATCAAACAGGAATTACTATATTCAATTTTTTTGACAAAATCCTTCTCTTCTTTTCATGTTTTTCTTACAGAATATCCATTCTTCGTAGAAACAAAATGTTAGCTTATTGATTTTATAATGTGTTGCATCACTTATATTATTGATGAGGCAGATGTCCACAAGGATCATGAGAAATCTTTCTTTCGCATCATAATTACATATAACTAATTAACGATTTATCTAATTAAAGAAGAAATGTATGAAGATTTAATAGGCATTCAAAGAACCTAATTTTCTAAAAAAAATGAATAATTTTCAACAAATAATTCAGATGTCCGACTAGAAGAGATGAATTTCCAACCAGAAATTCAATTGTCATACATTGAGTAAAAAGAATTTATTTTGAACGAGAGAAAAACATTATTCAACAAAACGGTGTAATTTCTGCCAAAATAGTTGGATTTTCGATCGAAAAGTTCAATTTTTCGCAAAACAGTTGCGGAGAAGATGAGTTTTTTGGAAAAGAATTGAATACTCAGCAGAAAAGTTGATTTTCCGAAGAGAAAAAAAAACAATTTCCAACCAAGAAACTTTGCATTTCAATAAAAGTAGATTATATTTTTAAGAAAAGAATAATTGAATATTCAGTTGGATAGGTGGATTTTCAACTGAACTGCTTAATTTTTATTTACAAAACTGAATTTCCCGTAAATAAGTTCAGCTTCAAATAGGCAGTTAAATTTTCAGAAGAGCACTTGCATTTTTAACAAATAAGTTCTTTTTCCCAAATCAGAAAATTTTCCACAACTCATCATGCCAAAACTCTGACAATTTTGTTCTTATGAAAAAAAAATCATGAGCGTAAATAGTTTTCCTTTCACCCACTATAAGAAACCGTACTTACAATTTTTGAGTCTTGGGAGAAAAAGTCCCAAAATATTTTCAAAAAGCTCCTCCTCCTTCATTTTGATCCAAAACAGCTGGTCATCGAACTCGACTTGTCTTTTTGGTCCTTCAAAATGGCTACCAAAACGCGATCGAATATGATCACCCTTTCAAAGATTATCGAGTTCACAAAATATTTTTGATTTTTTTTTGTGCGATCAAATTTGGAATTTTCGTTTTTTTGCGAAAATTC
>WSXT02089226.1:0-11763 GCA_011762715.2 Neuroterus valhalla
TATTTTTATTATTTATACCTTGATTCATGTTTATTGTTAATTTCAAAACCAATAATAAGCTATAATCATATGCCAAATAAATATTAATAATCTTTACTGAACCGTGTATCGTCCCTAATTAAAGTTCCTGGAACACCTGGAATTTTGTTTAAAAGCTCTGGAAAACCTGGAAAACTCAGGGAATTCGTTCATGACAAATCGCTAGACACCCTGGTTAAGTAAACACGTGCCCTTAGTCGCTTCAAAATATTTTGAGGATTTTAGGTATTGGAGAGTTTTTTTCCAATGACGAAAGATATTATAGCGTTTCCATGGTAATCTTCCCCAATAACAGATGAACGTTTCGCAAACGTTTCTAAAACGTTTCCTGGCAAACCAAAAACGAAACTTTTCAAAAACGTTTGACCAATAAAATTCTGAGTTACTACAAATTCGGAGCGTATTTCAAACGTTTTGAGAACGTTCGGGAAACGTTAAAAAGAAATTTGGTAAACGTTCAAAAGAAGTTTGAGAAACGTTTAAGAAGTAAAATCTCGAAGGTTCGGAATTACGACCGTATTTAAAATGTATTTTAAACGTTTGTTCAAAAAATTTATCCGATAGATCACGTGGTCTTACTCGCGAGTGGCAGGAAACTATAGTGATTATTACTTGTACGGCTTTCAACCATGTTTATAAGAAAATACAAGGAAAAAGTTATCATTAGAAATTAGGGTATGATCTAAATACCATAAAAAGTATATGAGCTACTGAAAAAATGTATATTTTCGATGAAACGTCTTTCAAACCTTTCTAAAACACCTCCTCATCGTTTCGCAAACGTTTGTCAAACGGTTTCCAAACGTTGGATAAATGTTCTGTAAACATTTGATAAATGTCTTGCAAGCGCTTTGAAGACGTTTATTAAAAGTTTTGTTTGGTCAAAGTATCAAAAATATGCGGAAGTATCCAACGTTTTAAAGAAGTTTTGAAAACATTGTTTCCAACAAAATTTACAAACGTTTTAACGTTTGCCAGAAAACGTTTCCAAGACGTTCGGTGTTATCCGGGGTGTTACTAGAACATTCGCGTGATAATCGACTCGACGAAGCCAGCTTTTAAAGTACACTAATTTTCAGGGTGACTTTTGAAGAATAAGCAGCTTTTTTCAGTTTTAAGAAGCATTAAACAGGTCGAAAGTGAATAACAGTCAAAGTTAGTCAAAAATGTCGAACTTTCGACTTCCAAAAATTTATAACTTTAGGAATATGAACTTTACCAGGAAGTTACTAGAGACGTTGTCGTGCCTGAAATGAGCCATTTTTTTGAATAAAAGAATTGTCTAGCTAAAAACATCAATCTTTTCCTAATTTTTTTGAACAATTGCAATTCAAACAGAAGGTAATACTTTTATATAAAAAACACCGGACATATTTTGATTCGGCGACTCCAAATACGTATTAATGGTTTCATGGAGTAAAATAGTGTCATTTTACCGTTGAACATATTAGTACATACGGCAGCATTTACCACTTCTGGAGTAATCCTGAAAAATCCGGCACTAAACTCTTCACAGTTCTAGAAGTATATGATTTAAATTCCTGAAACTAAGCAGATGGATACTTTGAATTATTATGAACAACTATCTAGCTGACTGTTATGCACTTTTCGAAGATTTTTTAAATGTTTTTTTGATCGGAAAAGTTCATTCCGAAATCAATGGCTATTGCGTACTTTCAGGGGCTAGTTTGCCCGGCTTGCTTGCGGAAGTCGTTATTCTATTCGGCCCTTCAATTCTTTATGGATGGAAGCTCCGCAGTACCTTCCTAATCTATTCCATTTTATCGATGAAAGCATACCACCATGATCAAAATAATCAGAAACAAAACTTCACTGTACCATGCTACAAAACTTCTCTTTTTTTAACCTATTTAACACTTCAATTCCGACTCTTGAAACCACTCATTGGTGACGCTTATGTTTTGAGTATACTACATGTAAGTTATACTTCAGTATATTTTTATGACCATAACTAGCTTTCAATAATTTCCACATCATACGTACTCGTATGTGCATAATATGACATTATGGAAAACTCTCATAATATTCACAATTGCTGTGAAATGTACTACATGTTCCTTAGTGGGCTTACTACTCGTGGGAACTTTTTCCTAATAAATAAGCAAATGAAATAATAAATACAAACTAATTGCAACATTAACGAAAGCCATGTTTTGTATTCCAGTTGTCACTTGCAATAAAAGTACTCCCTGCTGAGAAGGGTGCGAGACGTTATTTTTCTTATAATCTGATCCTTCAGTCTCAGAAGCGGGACAGGGCAGTTTACTTTCTAAACCTGAATCAGCTAAATGCTGTTTCAATAGGCGAACGATATTTTCACTGGCAAATCATCGAAGTTCCGCGGCAAATCAGCGAAAAAAAGTTTGTAATGTAATAATAATCGTCTACGTCAGCAAAAAATTCACTGCATTCAATTAGCGACTATTCGCTTATTCGCAGCTGTATACTCTAGGCTGATTAGAGTAGCGAATGTTGGGAGACTTGAAGACAGCTCGCCAACTTTGCACTAATGAGATATGGTAGCAAATGGTGCAATTTTTTAAATTTGACATTTTTAGTTCTTAATTATTATCTTCAGAATCAATGGTTTCTCACGCTTTCAAAGATATGTTTTTCAACTTTTTGAGTCAAAAATGCGTCTTCTTTGGTCGAAATCAGCGAATCGTGGAAGGAGAAGAACATCTCTAGTCAAAAAAAGATAATGCGCCTCAACAAGAAAAATGTCTGCTTCACATTAAATAAAACTATGGGAGCTGCTGGAAACCCTGAAGGAGCTGCAATATTAGATGTCTAAAGAGAACCTGAAAGACTACGCATTAGAGACAGTAAACTAGACCTGCATAGGATAATATTACTGATATTGCTAATCATAACAATGGTGCTGATCCAAAGCGTCGTTATGAAATTATTAAGTTCTGTTGCACGTGTACGGACGTGTACCTAAAATATCCTGAACGAGAACTTGCTGAGTCTACGAACTCACCTCAATGTTAGGGTCGGACTAATTAGCATGGCTTCTACAGGATAAGGCAAAAATACCATCGAGGCTTCCTGCAGCTTACCAGCAGACTTCAGTGCCAATGCATATTAAGTTCACGATCATGTTGTCTGTTCACGTTTGTCTACGCAGGCATTGGTATTGAATCTCGAGGTTATTATGATTTGACATATAACTGCTTCAATTTTCATAATTATTATGAGTTTGGTGCGAACATAATGAACGTGTATAAATTTTTTTTTCATTTTTCCAATAGGTGTATAAAGGATTAGCAGCTGAGCCAGCAAGCTTCCTAAAGAGAAATATCCGTTTACCCATTAACAGCTTATCTGGAAAGTCAGATACTTTATTTTTCTTAACAGTTAAGATACATATACAATTTTTTGTAAGGACTTATAAATTGCATGAGTTCACGACCATTTAGGTTCTGAAGTTCAAAATATTATTTATTCGGAATTAATATTAATTGATGAAAGTTCAGTAATCCAACACCCATCCAATATTATTTGTACAAACTTTTTTTTCTAAGTTCTAGTTGTCCTGAATTCGTTTGCTATCCAGGTCCCACCCTCATTGCTTAAGGAGTGGTAAACGCTCTCCTAACACTGCCGTTAGCGGCGTTCTAGATGAAAATTTCAGGTAACAGAAACAGTTCAATTCGCAAATAGGTTTTCCAAGCAGTATGGCCAAGACGCGAGTCTTGTAGCTACAAAAGCACCAGAGCAGAGGAGTGCTTCCAATCGCACGGAGAGATGCGTGGCACCTTTGGCGAGCAGCTTCCTGATCTGATTCTAAAACACAAAAATTTTGGAAGTCATATGGACAGGCAAGGAAAAACTTTAAATTACGAATTAGAAATGTAGATCTCTGAGCATGTCAAAGAGCTGCTTGCTGTGATCTGGTCTGAAAATATTATAGATAGTTAGAATAGAAAAATGACGCAGAGGCGCTTAGCAAAGAAGAACTCTTGAAGAGATCATTGTCAGGGAATTCAGAATGTACCTCATACTGGAAAATTCCACAAAAAATTGTAATAAAAACTTCTCTTGTCAACTGAGGCTATCGGTGTTGCCTACAGGTTACAGGACAGAGACAGAGAGCGAAATCTTCAGATAATTCATGCAGATACACTTCCCTGATTTCGATTGTGATTAACCATTAGCGAAGAGGGCTGTTGAGCTGGACACTCCCGGAAGAACAGTTCATAAGGTCAATGAGTGATAAGGACTAGAGGATGTCCAGGCGGATTTTCACACAATCAAAAATGAGGGCACTCAAGTTGAATATATGCAACATGCTTTCAATATAGTTGAGGCAAAGTGCAACGAGTGTAGGCTATATGTTAACTCAGGTATGGGTGAACTCATAGTAATCACGAGTCGCAGGTAACTGTTTGGCAGAAGGCTCCACATAATATTAGTTGTAGGGTGTCATTTTTGACTCTAAGCTGACCTGTAAACTGCATGTAGATGCGATAATTAAAAAGGCCGAAGCAGCATTCTAAGCGTGCAGACGTGCAACTGTGAAGAACTGGGTACTCAAAAAGAAAGTAGTTGATTAGTATTATATGATAATCATGAGACCAATTTTGAACAGACAAAAAGCCTTTGACAGGTTATTCGTCTAGCAATCAGTGAAACAATCAGAGCTGCTTCAACAGAGGCATTAGAATCCATCTTGGGTATGCCACCGCTGCACCTGCTCATTAGACACATGGATGTAGCGAATTGATTAATTTTAAAATCAATTGTAGTGATTACATGGAACGTTTCACTAACAGTGTGAAACAGTTGAATTTTCTGCATGAATTTGAATAGTTTGATCTTAAGGAAGGTCAGGCGCCATCTTCTTCAAAAGTTAAGGATTCAAGGACTATTTTTTGCACTCTTTTTAAAACATCTGTGTCGTTTACCGTGTACGGTTTTTGTACAACTGATGAATATGCTAATCTCGACCTACCGTATGCATTATATAGTGTGATCAGCGCTTTTTTTGTTAACATTTTCGCGTGTTTTCAGAATAAAGCTCGAAGTTTTATTGGCAATTCTGAAGATTTGTTCTAGATGTTCTCTGAATGCTAACAGTGAGTTCAGAATGACTGCTGAATTCCTTACGAAGTAAACTTGTTGATTTTCTTGATCATTTATCTGACATATAAATAGGATTGGTTTTGTTAAGCATGCTTCAAAAACTATTGCAAAATTATTAGTAAAAGCTATTCGTCGGTAATTTTCCTAATCTTATTGACTTCCAGATTTGTGCATTGGGCATATTTTCTCCCCTTTCACCTGTTGAGACATTTCTTTGGCTCGAGTATCGGATAGTTAATGTAATTCAGAGGACCAGTGCGCCGACTAGCGCAGTTTTTACGTATGCAACTTGGTATCCTATCGGTACCCAAGGTTTGGTTATCGGCAATTTATAGCCTACTAATCTTTTAGTCCCAGTTTCCTAATAATTTCCGTTTCTCAAGTTTTAAACTTCATAGGTGCTGCTAATGCAAGTAGCAAGAGCGTTTACAATGCTTTTTAGATCAGTATAGGCAGCAGCTCAGTGCTTGTTCTTTCGTTTGAAAGAACACTGAAAAATCACCCATTTTGTAATAAGTTAAGTCAGTATTACGAAATGTGGATGAATAAATGAAAGAATAGAATTAAATGAAGATAGATAAATTAAAAAAGATACAAAAAGGAATATGATATCATCGGGGTACCAGAATGATCTGCACATCCTTAGCATACCTTATTTTAGGATATGTTAGTTTCTGATCCCCCGTAATTTTGAGCTAGAGACGGCATTCATTATCCTACCAAACCTCATGACTTTTTTTGAAATACGGTTTCCATGATGTTCAAAATCTTGTTAGAGAGTTGTACACACAAGTTACGCTAGATGCATCGCTGAGAATAACAATGACAATGGGAAACATGTATCGGAAGATGGTACAACTTCTTCGCCGCGAAGAACATGAATTCTTCCACTAGTTTCATCTCAGGAAATTTGTTTGGGTTTTATCTCAGGAAATCTTTTGATAGAGGAACAACTTACAGTACCGTTAACTGCCAGATCAGCTATAGATGTCCACTGAAAAAAGGTTGAAGATCAATAAATGCCTGAATTACTGGACATCGAGATTTAACCTTCTCGTTCATGAAATCTTAAAATATTAAGGTACTCAAAGATTCAATAATCATGAAAAATACTAAATCTTTTCTCGATATCTGGTCGAAACACTGCTCCTCAAATGATATCACTGTCAAACTGCGCATGCTTTGCGCAGTGCAACACTATTGAACTCATACATTGACTTTAGAGGGAACAAGGGATTTCTTCTGGACACGATTCCTGGGCCAATAATAGGGACTATGCCTCGCAGTACCGTAGAGGTTACATTTTAGGAGCATTGAGATCGAATATCAAACAATATGTTCTAGTAACAGCTTTTCTCTTTACGAAATTTGAAGTTCAGTGCATAAACTTCTACAGCGTAACTTTTGAAGAACAAAAGAACGTCCATTATAAAATCAGAATCAATAAAAGAGTAGGATGGATGGGAAGTTCGAGGAGGTTTGCAACATTTGCAAGTTGCTTACGATGAGAACTTGTTCGCCCATGCTATTTCACATAGATAAGAACTTTTCAGTTATTGACATGTTATTGGTTTGATCCAGTTGAGAGAATGTGACAAAATTGCGTTTTTTCTATAAATATTGAGACCGATCAAATAATTGTTTTTTATTAACTATTTGTGACCGAGTTTTCTGTAATTGAACTGATGAAATTTCACTGGCGATAAGCAAAAATTTACTAATTCATGTTCAGAAAGCGGTTCTTAACAGAAATCAGCAGTCTTGATGGACTACGATGGGAAGTTAGAGGATAACGAGATGAGGATAAATGTTGATTTATGCTTGGAAAGAATAGGATATAATAGGTTCCAATCTTGCTATAGATTTATACCGTTATATTTCTCTTTGCTGATCGAATATGTTCCATTACATAGATGTACGGTCGGCATAACGATGCCGGTAGAACGAAAAGCTATTAGCTATCATCGGCTTAACGATCAGCTGTTTCATCTGTTATAGCCACACAGACTTGTATGCTATACTGCGCCGGTTAAAGAAACAATGCCCTTTTCTGAATCTTTTTAATATTAATTATAAATATTTTCCTTCAAATCTCCCTAAATTATGTTGGTGAGTATGCTAAGTAATAGGAACGTATTATCCGATGCCAGGCCCGAATTTACCATGCAGGCATTGTAGGCAGTCGCCTAGAGCGGCAAAAATTAAGGGGCGGCAACTTTTAGCGGGAACTTCGAAAACTTCAGGGTGGCGACTTGACCGGGAAACCGGAAAATGACCGCGAATTTTATTGACCGGGAAAAAACTGGGGAATGATCGGGAATTCAATTAAAAACTAGGAATTAACTAGACTCAACCTAGACTCTTCAGAATTCAACCAAAGAAAACACGAGAATGTGATATTCCTTTAATCCGATTCGCAAAATATTAAAATATATCTATACTTCATGAGAGAGAGAATTTTAATTTTTTCCATTATAAAAATAACGTTTTGCCAATTTGTTTCTCTGTGAGATTTTTTCAAGCTAACTCAAATTTCATAATTGAATTGATGATAGCCAAAGCATACAGAAAGAATGGTTGTCCAAATAAAAAAAAAATATATATTTTTCACGTTCCATTTGTTTTTCCTCATTTATCTGACTTGAGACAGGGGATTTCAAAAAATAATTATAGTTTTTGATTAGGCCAGAGTGTTTTTAAACCAATTATAATTCGGATATAGAAGAGAGAAATTTTTCAAAATCGTTCCTACAATTCATAATTCGTCACAATTTTGAAGTTCCCTCTTCTTAATTTTAAATAAAGAAAGTACTTCAAGCAGTCTCTAGAGGAGAAGTAGTACTCCAAAGAAGAAATATTTCTGAATGATGATAGAAAACTTGTTTAAATTGTTCATTGCAAATTCATCCCTTTTCAGTCAAAAAATCAAGTACTCGTTTCAAATTTAAACTTGTTTGTTCAAAATCAATTTTTTTGTTTAAGTTGCATTATTTCGATTCAAAATTCTCCACTGGTTCGAGAATTTCTGTACTTCGTGGAAAATTTGCCTTTTTCGTTTAAAATTAATCTAAATGGTTAAAAATTCATCTTTTTGCTTAAAATGCATCTATTCCTGTCGAAGATTCATCATCATACCTGACAATGCATCAGTTTGATTGAAAATCAATTTCTTCAACTGAAGATCGAACTGTTTTATTTTTAGTGGAAAATGTTCGAAATTCAACAATCCAGTAAAAATTTGACTTCTTCAATTGAAAATTCAATTATACAGCTGAAATTTTTTTATTTTACACGAACATTCATCTAATTGAAAAGAGTTATTTTTGGTTCGAAATTAATTTTTTGAGCCAAAAATGTCACTATTCCATTTTTGTTTGAAAACGATCATTTCTTAGTTCAAATCTCAACCATTCCGTTGAAACATTGTATTTCTTGTTCAAAAATTAGTTTTTTGTCAAAATTGAACTATCCTAGTTGAATGTTCAAATAATTTCAAATTTTAATTTCAAATTCAAGTATACAAATTTCCGTTAACAATTTAACTTTTTCAGTAAAAGTTAGTTTATTTGTTTGAAAACTCAACTCTTTCAGTTGAAGATTCTTTGCCTTAGTAGCAAACTCTTATGCTAGGTTTGGAATTGGCTTTATATAAAAAAAATGTTGCTGTTCAATTTTTGTTGCAAATAATTGTTCTTTTAGTTCAAAATTAGACCATTCTGTTGGAACATTGTATTTTTTCTTAGAAAATTATTCTTTCTTTTTAAAAATTAATCTTCTTGTTTAAATATTCACCTTTATGGGTGAAAACTGAAGTGCTCCAGTTGAATATTTATTTTCTTATTTAGGAATTTATCTCCTTGGTTGAAAAATGTACTATTTTGTTAAAAATCCTTTTTTTTTTCGTTATCGTTGATTGATTTTTTTAATTGTAACTTCAACTATTCCAATTTTTGTAGAAAAATGTGTCGTGTTGAAGTATGTTTAGAAAAATGGGAAAATTGAAAAACTTGACCGTGAAGAAGCGGGAAATGACCGGGAATTTGAAATTGACCACCGAATCGCCACCCTTAACTTTTTCAGTTCGTGGGATTCAAATTTCCCGCCTGATTTGTTGGCATTTTGGCGTTCTAGAACTTGAAGTGTCTATAAAAAAGAATTCTAGTGGAAAATTTTCCCTTAAAAACTTCAAATCAAAAGAAATTTTAAAAGCCTCTGGAATCGATGAAAAAAAAATTATTTGAAATTTATTTTCCTCTAATTATTCCATTATCAAATTGAATTGACTGATTAAGTAAATCGATGAATGAATTCGAAGAATAAATTGGAGACTAAAATTTTCCCGAGTGGATGTTCATAATTATACTAGAAAACAATTATCGGATACCAATTTTCAACAAAAAAATTTCAAATTACAATTCAGCTATTCTACTGAACATTTGTCTTTTTTTATTGAAGATCTTATTACTTTAGATAGAAAGTCATATTTTCTTATCGAAAATTAATCTGTCTCCCAAAAAATTTAGGTATCAAGTTGCAAATTACCTTTTTTGTTCTTCATCTATTTTTCTCGGTGAAAATTCAAGTGATGAGTTTAAAATCCAACTATTTCTTTGAATATTCAACTATTTGATACAAGATTTACTTTTCCGAAAATTCATTTCTCTTTCAGAATTTCTTTTCTCAAATTCGAAATTCATCTTTTAGGTTGAATTTTTTACTCTTCTCTCAAAAATTCAATTTTTTGAAGGTTCGTCGTATGAGATGGAAATTCTTTTCTTTGATTGAAAATTTATCTATGTCTATATTTTTTTGGAATTTGTCTTCTTTGGTTGAATCAAATTGTTTCTTTTTTCGATTTCAATAAGAATTTTGTTTGGAATAAATATAAATTTTCAACCTCTTCCGTGTTAAATTCATCGCCTTTTCTGGTTAAAGTTAGAGTACTTTTTCACTCCACTCTAATTTTCAATCCGATTTTTAGAAGATTCAGCTACTCTGTTGGAAGTTTATCTTATTTGTTGAGATTTAATTTCCTTAAATTGAAAACTCAACTGTTCAAATTACAGAAAATAATCCATCTTGGTTGAAAATCATCTTTTGGGTCACATTCATCTCTTTTCTTGGAAATTTAACAATTTCTTAGAAGGTTATATTTTAACATACAACGATTCGGTAGAAAAACCAAGTATCCAGTTGAAAATTAACTTTTTTGTTGAACATTCCTCATTCTATTGGAAATTCAATTGTTTAGTCAAAAATCAAAATATTTGTATGAAAATTGAACTTTTTCATTACTTTTTAGTTGTTAATAGTTAAAATACTTTGTTGAAAGGTCGTTTGTCTCTTGCCTTAGATTCATTTCTTATCTCAAGTTTCAACTATTCCACACCAAGTTAATACAAATATGTTAATATATACATGTGTATATTTCGTTGCATATTCGACAGATTTGACGTTCAAGTGGAAACTCTAACGTCTGCTCTGCAGAAAATCCGATCCACTTTCAAATGATTAATATTTGTTATTTTCTCGGTTATTCTCAATAAATAATACTTGTACGACATTTTATGTTTTTCAAATAAGTAAAAAATATATCAATGTGAATACTATATATTAAATAAATATTTTTTTCCTAATACAATTTACTACATTATTTTATGAACTCATTTCCTTCCTAAATATGCACACATTTTCGTCCTTCCGGTGAAAGCTTTGAGAAAAATATTTGATTTCATTCCTACATAGAAAACAACAAATAGGATTTTTAATTCATATTCATTGTTTTCCTTATATTTCAGGTTGAAACTTTTTAAATTCTGAGTTTTTGATTTTCTGTATGCTGTTAAACTAAATTTAATTTCATCTTGTGCATTCTCGCTTCCATTACATGTATAGTTGTATACTAAATCTGGAGCAGATTTTTCCAACAGTGTATGTTACGCTGACTTCATTTTGTTACTTAACCGAATAAATAATTCGTTGTGTTATTTTACTTCAAATAAAACTTACAACTCTAATTTCCCGATAGAATCTTGAAGAAGTCTTAGTTCGATGTGCCCCTTCGGACTGCTTAACATTTGTACTCTTAAGATCACCAGGTTTCCTCCACCGAGGCGCTTCACCTTTCCGTTTCATAAATTTATTGCTCAGGAGGTACCAACGAATTAGTAGAATTCCTTTTAAGAAAAACATTAACTTTCAACCAAACAGTAGCATTTTTACCCATATAGATGACATTTCATCTAAAACATGGAATTTCGGAACAGGAAGAGAATAAAAAACAATTTTTAAAAATTTTTACATTTTAAACCATGATTGGGATACATAAATATCAACTCAAGTAATACATTTCAAGGCAAAATATAATTTTTCCACCGAAGAAGATTTTGATTCAAAATTCTTAATAATTGAATTCAATTCGAAAAAGGAGAATTTCAAACGGAGTAGCCTAATGTTCAACTACGACAGAATATATTTTGTAACTGAAGAGGATGACTATCCAACAAAATTATTCAATTTGAAACCGAACAAATGAATTTTGAATTACAAAATTTGAATTTTAGACCGAGGTGGTCAGTTTTGTACGGGAAAAAAATTAATAGTTACCTATATGAA
>WSXT02089237.1:1445-16498 GCA_011762715.2 Neuroterus valhalla
CCTGCCCCGACCCCAACTACCCCCCGTGCATCGGCCCAACCGCCCCCCCCCCCCCACTCCTTCTGACTGAATTAAACCACACTCTCCGTAGTAAAAGAGTTCAATAAAATTCTTCGTTCGGATATCAAATTGATGTTTTGTAAGAAAATAATGTATTTGTTTGTTTTTTCATGTCAATAATTACGGATTATTTAAAGTCGTTGATAATTATTTTAATGTTGACAAGTAGTGATTGAGAACGTAAATCAATTCAGAGAATATTGAGAAAGGTGGAAATCGATTAAACACGTATTTTAAATTTTTTTATTCGGAGCAGTAGTGTACGACATACTGCATTTTGAAATTTTGATCTCTGTTAGGCCGTAGGCAGTCCTTTCAACGATTGGCATCAGAGGTTCAAATTCAGACTCAAAAAACTTTTTTTTTGTAACAGGACTTACTCAAAACCAGTGTATGGAAAATAGGGTGAGTTTCAATCCAAAAAGGCGAGTTTTGAACAAAGTAGTTAAATTTTAAACAAAGAAATTATATTATAAAGAAGATATTAATAAACTTTTGAGCTCAAATTGACGAATTATATACAAAATAGTGTGATTTTTAACCCGGAATCATGAATTTTTAGTCAAATAAATGAATTATCAAATAAGAAAGATCTTTTTCCAATAAAAAATAGATTAGTCAAATTTGCAGTTTTGAAAATTCAATTTTCACCACAAAACCAACAAATTTCCTATATAATAGTATAATTTTGAACTAGAGAAATGGATCATCTACTAGTTAAATGAATTCTTAACAAAATCAGTCGACTTTCGAACAAGTACTTGAATTTTCTACAAAGCAGATTAATTTTCTACCAAGAAGATTAATTTTCTACCAAAAAGAAGAATCCAAAACCAAATACAATAATTTTCGACTGAAATCGATGAATTTCCAATTCATAATCCCGAAACAAAATTTTTCTTTTCCCTTTTTTTTCATAACTGGACTTGATAGAAACATTAAAAGAGATCGGGATATTCCTGAAAAAGGAGGAAATCGAAATATGATTTTTTTTTTTAATTTCTACCGTCAAAAATGGAAACCATCTTGGTTCAAGACAATTAGATCGAAAACGATTATATTGCAGAAAAGAAAAAGTGTTTTACTACTCTATTGAAAAAAATGAAGTGAGAAGAATAATTTTTAAAAATAATTAAAATAATGTTTTAATAACATCACAAAAAAAGATAATGGTCATCGTTGTCGTTAACAATTCAAAATAGTAATTCTTCTCAGTTATCTTTGCAAAAAGAAAACTAAATGCTGCTGATATAACATGAGAACATAAACATAAATGAACGTATGCTTATGTCCATAAAACATAAACGTATATATATAATTAAATGAATAATTAGATGAAGAATTGGTTGAACCACCACTGGCATGCACAACGAAATCACAGTGAAGGGCCAGCGAAACCCTCGTGTTGCTTGGGAACACGGAGCGACCCAAGTATGACTGCTCTCTGCATCCATCCCGCAAGTGCCACGGCACTTTTTCTAGATTTTAGTTTAGTTTTGTTTAAGTTTAGGTTGAGTTTAGGTTTAGTGTTTATACATATATAAACGAGGTTTATGTAAAAAATATATACAAACCTTGAAACATAATTTCAAGGTATTAGCAATACCTTAAAATTCTATGGTATTTTGCAAGATTCGTTCAAATAAAGTTTTACAAGAAACTTATCGAAAGTCAATATAGGCTTAAAAGTCAATATAATCCCATAAGAATCATTCAAGTGACAGAATTTCCTATGAAATTTCGAATAAGTTCCCTCAAAATATATTTTTGTATAGTTTAATTTTCATAAAAATATTTTGATTTCCGACCAAATACTTCAATTTCTTACAAAATCAGGAATGTTTAACAACGAAGAATTTTCAACCAAGCAGATGAATTCCGAAAATAGGAAAATTATTTTCTAACAAAGTTAAATGTATATTTTTAGTTAAAAAAATTAATTCTCAATAAAAAGACGGACTTCAATAAAATATGTTGATAAATTTTCAATCAAAGAGAAGGATTTCCATCTCAAATAACGAATCTTAAAAAAAATTTGATTTTCAAGAAAAAAGTTGAAAATTTAATCCAAAAGAGGTTTCTCAACCAAGAAAGATTATTTCCTGTAAATGGAATAGTTGAATTTTTAATCGAAGAGATGAGTTTTTTATTTAAAAAAAATTAAATTTTAACAAAGAAGATAAGCTTTTAACCAAGTAGCTAAAGTTTTTAAAAAATGGATTAGAAAATTAAATGTGATTAAAATTAAAGTGAATTGAAAAAGTACTTCAACTCTTACCATAAATAGAATATTTTTATTTTTATCTGAAAAAATTAATTCTCAATGAAAAGAGGGATTTCAGTAGAATATGTTGATGAATTTTCAATCAAAGAGAAGGATTTTCATCTCAAATAACGAATCTTAGAAAGAAAAATTTGATTTTCAAGAAAAGAGTTGAAAATTTAATCCAAAAGAGATTTCTCAACCAAGAAAGATTATTTCCTGTAAATGGAATAGTTGAATTCTTAACCGAAGAGATGAATTTTTTATTTACAAAAAGTTAAATTTTAACAAAGAAGATAAGCTTTTAACAAAGTAGCTAAAGTTTTTAAAAAATGGATCAGAAAATTAAATGTGATTAAAATTAAAGTGAAGTGGAAAAGTACTTTAACTCTAACTAAGTAAATAAAATATGGAAAAATATACATAAAGAACAATTTAATTCACCCAGAAAGGCTAATTTTGGACAAAATAGTTGACTCCTCAGCCACAGCAGATTAGTTTTCAATTATAAAAGATCGACTTTGAACCCAAAAATAGGATCATCTTTGATGAAGAACCTTAAAAAAATTTGATTCTCAAGAGAAGAATCCAAAATTCAACCTAAAAGATATATTTCGAATTAAAAAAAGTAATTTTGCATTTGAAAAGAGGTAATTTTGAATTTTTTAAACTAATTTTGAATTTTAAAAAAGTAATTTTGAGAGGAGTAGATAAACTTTCAACCAAGTAGCTGAATTTGGGAAAAGTGAAATGTGTACCAAATAGTTTATTATTTACAAAAATAGTTAAATTTTCAACTCATTACTTGAATTTTCGACGAAAAAGATGAATGAAGAACAAAAAAGGTATTATGCAGCTGAATACTCTAATTTTCTACAAGAAAGTTTAATTTACGATTAGAATATATGAGTTTCCAATAAAAATAATAAATCTTCTACCAAAGAAGAAGGGATTTTTGGAAAAGTTGTTTGATTTTAAGAAAAAAATATGGAAAAATTGTATTTTTGATGGACAAATTTTATTGTACAATGCGGTGGAGAATGTCGATTCAGAAATCATCTCTTGGTGAAATCAAATCAATCAAAATGATTTTTCACACCATGAAGTCATTCTTGGTTAAATGGAAAATGTATCTCAATAAATTAGTTTTCCTAATTCAAGTCAAATATTTATTTTGAATGCTTCGAAAATCCGATCAACTGCATCAAATTAAAATAATCAAGGTGCCAAGAAGGTAATGAAATCCAC
The DNA here is from genome assembly GCA_011762715.2 of Neuroterus valhalla. Classification (NCBI taxonomy): domain Eukaryota; kingdom Metazoa; phylum Arthropoda; class Insecta; order Hymenoptera; family Cynipidae; genus Neuroterus; species Neuroterus valhalla. Next base: position 5,017 of record WSXT02089237.1, read on the forward strand.
TTATTGTTGTAGCAAGACCTTCTTTAATAGGAAGATTGACCTGAAAAAAAAGAAAAGTGTAATACATATTTACTCAGAGATTCATAGTAATTATATGTTACACAAAATTTTTTGTGTGGAAAATGGAAATTATGAATAGACAAGATCATGTAGCATGTTGTGACATTTTCTAATGGTCACTTGCAGTACTCTCGGTACGATATCGATAATGAGGCAATATTATTTTGCATATATTAATTATGCATTTCAATCGATGCGCCTAATTGCACGCTTTGCTGCCACCGTTGTCATTCAACAACGTCTTGTACCTTTCATTGCATAAACATGACTTAAAATCTACACAAGTACGCGATTTAATATCGATTACGACATCCCGGAAATCGATCACAAATAAGTACCAAGATGGGTAAATCATACTCTTTTATGCAGAAAAAAAACGTCTTTCTGTATCAAAAATACACGTATCGGGTCAAATCATTTGAAAAATAGGCATAAGTAATTCAAAAAGAGCCTTTTTTACCGAAAAATAGGACTTGAGTAAAATATACTATGGGGAAATATCGTTTGAATTAATTAAAAATTCATTTTGGTGGTTCAGAACCCACCTTAAGCCACAACAACCTTCTGTTCACTGAGTCGAATGCTGCTTTGAAATCCGCGAGCAAAGCCACAAGCTTCCCTTTTTTCCGGCCCAAGTTGGTATTTACTAGATAGTTTAGGACCTGAATGTTATTATTTGTTCTCATTCGTTTCCTGCATCCCGTCTCTAGCCTGTTTCCTGAGTACTTCCGCATAGATCTTATACCTCACCGATATGAGAGTAATACCTGTATAATCCTCTACCTTTTTACCCTCTCCCTTTTTCATCAGCGGACTCGCTGATCCTGTCCTCCATTACTGGTGATTGAGAGAGTACCATTCTGTGTAATGAGTCGAAAGCTGCTTTGAAATCCATGACCAAAACCACTAGTTTACCTCTACTCTGCTCCAGATTACTATTCACTAAATAAAAGAACGTAAATGTTATACGTTGTCCGTTGTCCCCATTCCTCCCTCAAAACCCGTCTGGTTGTGTAGAATACTTCCTTTTTCTTCCACCTCTCTTTCTAACCTTTTCCTGAAGACTTTCGCATATATTTTATTATCCCACCGCCATATGTGAGATTCCTCTATAATTCTCTACCTTTTTACGCTCTCTCTTTTTTATTAGTGCAATCACTTATCTTGTCCTCCATTCATCAGACCATCCTTCTCTCCATACTTTGTTGCGAATTGTCCACATCTCTTCTCTTATCCCTCGCCCCTTATTTGAGAGCTCCATTCTGCATGCCAACTGCCCTGTCTCTTAATATTTTTCAGCCTTTCCATTGCCTCGTTTAGTTCCCCCCTACTTCTACCGTTTTTATCCTCCCCTCCTTCCTCTATTACCTTCCTCTCTAACCTTCCCTGCTGCCCCTCCTAACAGTCCTCTGAAGTACTCCGTCTATCCACTTATTTTTATATCATTCACTCCATTCCTTCTTCCTCTTTTCCTATTTATTACCTCCCATAATTTTCCTTCCTTCACCGCTTTCTCCACCTCTTCCTTATATCTTTCCTTTTCCTCCTGCTATTTCTCGTTTAATATTCCCTTATATACTTTCTCCTGTTGTATTCCCTTTTGCTAATCTCTCCTCTTCTTCATTCTCTAACACTCTCCATTATTTTCTCTTTATCTCATTTATATCCCTCATCCCACCTTCCTATTCTTTCTCTGTCCCCCTCCTCTTTTGACCTTACAGCCTTTTTTACCTCATCAATCGCTCCCTTCATTCTTTCTATTATCTCCTCTACCCCTTTCTCTTCCTCTTCTCTACCTTTGAGAATCCCATTCTTCATTTTTTTCCCGAGTCCCTTCAACTTTTCTCTTTCCCAGCGCCATTGAATTTCCATCAATTTTCTATCGAACAGCCAAAATGATGAATTTCCTATAAAAAAAATTAATTTCCCCCCTACTTATATCGTTTTTATCTTCCCCTGCTTCTTCTATTACGTGCTCCTCTTCTGCGCTAATCTTCCCTTCTCCCTTCTCCTAACAGTCCTCTGAAGTACTCCGTCCATTCACTCATTTTTATATCATCATTCACGCCCTTCTTCCTCTTCTCTATTTATTACCTCTCATACTTTTCCTTTTCTTACCGCTTTCTCCGCCTCCTCCTTATATCTTGCCTTTCCCTCCTGCTTTTTCTCGTTTAACATTTTCTCATATTCTCGTTTTCTCCTATTGTACTCTTGTTTACTGATCACTCCCCTTTTCCATTCTACAACACTCCCCTTTATTTTCTCTTTACCGTCCTTATATTCCCCATCTCATCATCCTATTCTTTCTATGTCTCTCTCCTCTTTTGGCTTACACCCTCTTTTATCTTATCAATCACCTCCTTCATTCTTTCTATTATCTCGTCTACCCCTTCCTCTTCCTCTTTTCTATCTTTAAGAATCCCATTCTTCATTTTTTTCCCGAGTTCCTTCAAATTTTCTCTCTCCCAGCGCCATTGAATTTCCATGAATTTTATATTGAGCAGCCAAAATGGCAAATTTTCTACAAAAAAAAAATTTCCCCCCACTTTTATCGTTCTTATCTTCCTCTTATTCTCCTATTATGTGCTTCTCTTTTTCCTAACCTTTCATTCTTCCTTCCCCTGACAGTCCTTTGAAGTACTCAACCCATTTACTCATTTTTATATTATAACTCACTTCCCTTCCTTCATCCTCTTTCCCTATAATTGCCTCCCATATCTTCCCTTCCTTTAGCGCTTTCTCCACCTCCTCCTTATATCTTTTCTTTTCCTTCTGCTTTTTCTCGTTTAACATTCCCTCATATTCTCGCTTTCTCCTGTTGCGCTCCATTCGTTAATGTATCATCTTCTCCATTCTCTAAACACTCTCCTTTATTTTCTCTATACCTTCCATACATTCCTCATCCCACTATTCTATTCTTTCTATGCCCCCATACTCTTTTAGCCTTACAGCCTCTTTCGACCTTACAGCCTCTTTTGGCCTTTCATCCTCTTTTACCTTATCAATCACCCCTTCCATTCTTCCTATTACCTCGTCTACCTCTCCCTTTCCTCTACCTTTTAGATTCCCATTCTTCATTTTTTCTCCAAATACCTTCAACTTTTCTCTTCCCCAGCGCCATTGAATTTCCATCAATTCTCTATGGAGCAGCCACAATCCCAAATTTTCTGTCCAAAAATTTAATTCCCTCCCCTACTTAAATCGTTTTTATCTTTCCCTCCTTCCTCTATTACGTTCTTGTCTTCTTCTTTAGCCTTCCTTACTTCCCTCCTAACAGTCCTCTGAAGTACTCCACTCATTTACTCGTTTTTATATCATCAATCACTCCCTTCCTTCTTCCTCTTCCCCTATTTATTACCTCCCATACTTTTCCTTTCTTTACCGCTCTCTCCACCTCTTCCTTTTTTCTTTCTCTTTCCTTCTGCCTTTTATCCTTTAAAATTCCCTCATATATTCGCTTTCTCCTTTTGTATTCCGTTTTGCTAATCTCTCCTCTTCGCCATTCTCTAACACCCTCCATTATTTTCTATTTACCTTCCTTAAATTCCACATCCTACCATTATATTCTTTCTATGTCTCCCTCCTCTTTTGGCCTTACCGCCTCTTTTATACCTTATCAATCACCCCCTACATTCTTTCTATTATCTCTTCTACCTCTCCCTCTCCTCTACCTTTTAGACTCCACTTCTTCATTTTTTCTCTGAATTCCTTCAACTTTTTTCTTTCCCAGCGCCATTGAATTCCCATAAATTTTTAATCGAGCAGCCACAATGGCAAATCTTCTACAAAAAATTTGATTTTTAACTAAAAAATATAAATTTTCCAGAAAAAATTGATTTTTTACCAACTGGTAAATAAATTTTCAAATTGTGTCCAATCCTGCCGAATTCCGTAAGAAATTTTGAAAATGATATAATTTAAAAAATCTAATATTTCCACGATTCTTCTCACATTTTCAAATCAAGTTTGCTTCCTGCTACTTTACTTAATATCGACTGCGAAATTGATCTTTTGCGGTTATCTGAATATCGCAATTGAAAATGTTATTATTGAGTTCACTGATCGAGAAATTTCCTGTTATTGATGTATAATTCCAGAAAGTTGTTGGCAGTAACAGTGAACTTTAATAAAAGAAATAATTGATAAGATTCTTGAAAAATAAACTAGTAAGGAAAGTTTAAAAACAAGAACTTAAAGGGACAAGGGGGTCAAAGGTCAAATCAAAGATCTGGATAAGAACACGATAAAAACTTGAAAATTCCGTTTGGTCTTATATAATAAACACTTTTTTTATTTCCCCTTGAACTCGCTAAATTTATCACAGATTATGAATTATGTGTCGGCACACAATCACTTCAGTCTTTATTTATCACGTCTCCTTTGTAAGTAAAGGCAATAAGATGAAAGTTTTACGTCGACAAATCAACGCGCATCATTGAAAAAAGTTATTAACAAATACAAAAATTTTTTTAATTTAATAAGGGTTGGAACTTGCTGTAAGGGTTGGGCCACTGGTGATTGACGCAGCACCCTTCTGTTCAATGAGTCAAACGCTGGTTTGAAATCCACGTCCAGTCCATTTTCCTTATTCCTTTCCTGAAACCCGTCTAGTTGTGCGGAATACTTCCTTCCTCTTCCACCTGTCTTTCTAACCTTTTCCTGCAGACTTTCGCATACCTTTTATATCCCGCTGCCATATGTGTAATTCCTCTATATTCCTCTACCTTTTAACCCTCTCCTTTCTTTATTAACGGTAACACTAGTCCTGTCCTCCATTCTTCTGGCCATCCTACACCTCTCCATACTTTGTTGCATCTTCTCCAAAACTCTTCTTCCCCACATACTCAGCCCTTCAATGGCCTTGTTCACATTTCTCCGCTTATCTCATTTCCTCCATCCCCTTCTTTCTCTGTTACTTTTCTCTCTTCATCCTTTATCCTCCGTTCTTGGCCTCCCAACAAACCTCTGAAGTACTCTGTCCTCTCATTCATTCGTATCTCCCCATCTCCTCTCTTTCCCTACACTTTCCTTACACTTGTCGTCCCACCACCCGCATGCTCCCACTCCTTTTTGTCTTACCTCTCCTCTTACCTTCTCAATCGTTCCTTTCATTCTTTCTAGCATCTTGTCCATTCTTCCCCCTCTCTCGCGAATCTCCCTTCCTCATTTTTTCTCTGAATTTTCTTAATGTATGCCTTCCCAGAGACCCATGCTTACCTTCCTTTCTTTCCTTTCTTTCTTCTTTCCTTCAAAAAGCCTTACGTCTCCATCTCTCAACTTTGGTATTACCAGGAAATGTTCAGAGCCTATCTTATTACCCACTTCCATTTTCACCATCAGCTCCTTTATTCTTTCTTCCGCTAGAATATAGTCAATTACAGTTTCTCCTTTCACTTCAGCCACTTCCTTATAACTTTTCATCCCTCCTCTTCCCCCCTTCCCCTATGAATGCATACCCACCCCTATTTTTCCAATACGATTCTTCTTAATATTATTTGATCCTCTGTTTCACTATCTCCCTCTAATCCCTGTTCTCAAGTCAACTCTTTTCTCACCCCTGATAATATGCCTCCCATCCCTCAAGCTTTAACGTGATCTTCCATTGCTTCTTGCATCTTTCATTCATATTCTTTTGTTAACCTCCTTCCTATGCTCTCCCAGTCTTTCTTTTCAGCCCTGAAAACTTTATCCTTGTTATTTTATTCCTCACACATTCCATGCTCCTCTCGTCCTTTTTTTCATCTATTTATGATTTCCGTTAACCCTGACGCATTCCCTTTTTTAATTGCACATTCTCTTCTCCAAACCTTGACCAGTTATTTCTTGTTCTCATCCTTTGTCCCAGATCCTCACTTCTCCGTTTACCCAAATCCTATCTCTCCCTACTATTACTTTGTTATCTTTACTTCTTTCCTCACACACCCTGTGGTTTATCTTACATTTTCGCCTGCTTAAACGCCAAGTCATATCTTCTCCTATTCTCCCTTTTCTTCCTTTTAACAAGTTCTCTTTCCCCATTATCTTAATCCTCTCCTCATCACTGCCTTAAGGAAACAAAAACATGTCTTCCCTTCCTTCCATCAATCTCACTATCCTCCTGAGCCCTCCTATCCTCACTCTTGCTGCTATACCAATCATCAATTTCTGAACTTCTTCCTTTCCCGTCTCACTCTTCACTTTCAAGTCTTCAATCACTACGTTCTTTTTCCTTTACTTCTTTACTCTCATACCCTGTGGTTCATCTTCCATTTTCGCATCCTTTTCTGCCAACTCAGATCTTCTCTTATTCTCCCTTTTCTTCCTTTCAACAAGTTCTTTTTGCCCATTATCTTATTCCTCTCCTCATCACTTCCTCATGTAAACGAAAACATGCCTTCCCTTCCTTCCATCATCCTCCCTATTCTCCTTACCCCTCCTACCCTCACTCTTGCTGCTTTGCAAATCACCAATTTCTTAACCTCTTTCTTTCCCGTCTTACTCATGATTTACAAGTCTGCAATCACTACGCTCCTTTTCCTCTTTCCTCTCTCTTACGCTTCTATTCTTCTCTTTACCTGCGATTATCTACTACATAGCCTTGCGTTCTCCTCATTAACTATTATCTCACCTCCTTTTGCTTTCTCGCTAGCCCTTTTCTCGGGTCTTCTTTCCTCATCCCTTGCCTCCAGTTTGCTCAACCTTTCTTCTAATACCTTCATCTCCCTTCTTCTTTTACTCTCCTTTTCCTTCCTTCGATCTTTCATGTCTTCTAGTTCTTTCCAGACCTTGTCATTTTCCTTTCTCCATGCCCTGTCCCATCCATCCCGTTTCTCTCTAACTTTTTGAACTTCCTCCTTCAGCTCCCCTCCTTCAGCTCTCCTCCTTATCCAAACGAATGCTCTACCACCTGAGCTACGGCGCGGTCCGTGAATTCTCTCCTTACAGGAAGTATACAATTATAGAATTGTATTCTAAGAGTCTCATTTTTCAATAAATCAGTTGAATTTTCATCTTGGAAGATGAATGTTAAACCAAGTAGTTAATTCCGAACCTGAAAAAGATCAATGTTTAACCAGACAGTTGAATTTTCCACTAAAAATAATACATTTCTAAGAAAAAATGAAATTTTCAAAAGTATTAGCAGAAAAATTAGGTTTTCGAAAAACTACAAAACTATTTTCAAGAAAATTGTAATATTTTTCACCAAAGAGAAGAATTCCAGAGAAAAAAAAAATCAATTTTCAACGAAGATGTCCTATTTTCAACCATACAATCTAGAACCAAACGGTTCATTTCTAAACAAAACAGAATAATGTGCAACTAAAAACTTGCATTTTTAACCGGAAAAGTTTCTTTTAAAAGAGATCAATTTTCCAAACAAAATGACGAATTTTTAATTCAAAGTTTCCAGCATTCAAGAAAACACTCGAATAACTTATGTTTAAATTCTGGTTAAAAAACGAATATTGAATGCTGAATTTTTGTTTCGTTTCCATAAATTTATTTTTGCATATCATTCCTATCCAATTTCGGAATCAAATTGATCCAACTGGCCCTTTTTTGCTCCATTTATTGAATTTTTCGTTGATTAGGAAAGGAATCATTCATTTAAGAACAACATTTTGATCGATTAGTTATGAAACAGGATTAAAATCCATGAGGATAGTATTTTTTTTATTTTCATTTGGAGCCTTAGTCCAGGAGATATCGAGGTTTGAAATTTTCTCTCTAATCGGATCGTGAAGCAATCCGTTCGGGAGCTAGAGATCGAGAGTTCGAATCCCCTTGCCTTTTTTCTCTCCTTTTTTTTGTTGGTTTTTTTTTCATATTTGAGGCGTTATTCTTACTTGAGAAATACACCAGCCTATACTTTTTTGAATAATTTGAAGCATTTTCCATTATTTTTTTTTTATCCGTGAGTAATCTCTTAAATCAGATGAAAAGTAATAATGCGTATTTTATCTTTTATATTTACGAGAAACTGTTCAGTGGATACCGACATTTGAATTTTACATTCTAGTTGAGGGTTGCACGTCAGGGGTCGTCTTCAGTGGTAGAGATTGTTGGTTCGAGTCTCGTTCGAAATATTTTTATTCTACTTTTTTTATTTTCTGTTTTCCGTTTGATTTGGAATTCTCAACCGAGAACATATTAGTAGACGTTATGGCGAAAATCAAAAATATTAAATAAAGCGTTTTTCGGTTTTGTAAGTTTAATTAGGGACCAACTAAAACGAGTCGAAAATACAAGATTGGCAACTAATGAATGTTTTTGAACACAGAAAGGACTGTGCCTTTGATCCAGCTTGATCAATAATGGTAAACAAGGAAAGTAAAAAAATTAAAAAAGTATTCCTGTTCAGGATTCGAACCTTGGATCTCTAGCGCTCAAGTCGGCGCCCAGTCACCGAGACTCAAAAAATATTCGAAAGCAAATATCTCCGAAACTACTGATGCGAATTAAAAATCGAAACATAGGGCTTCGGAGTGGTTCTTCCGTCTTCGAAGGAAGTTAACATTTTGAAAGTCAGTGTGATTTTTGAAATTATTTTAGCAGTGACAATGATGGTTTGAGTAGTACAGAAAAGTGAATTTTTTTCTACCATACTTTTCAACTCCCCACATGCTTCCGCAAGGCTGCTTTTGCGGAACGCGGATTGGAAATGCACATGCACATACGACAGTACACGTTGACGCAGAGGCAGGTGGGTGACTTCGATCATTAACGTAGCGTGATAGCGATCGCGAGACTTAAACGTATATCACCTGAGAGCCATTGTATTCCAGAAACACGAGTTTACGCCCAAGAGGTGGGACTCTACAACGACATTTGCACCACGCCCTTGTACATTTTTATTTTTGCAGTTGAAATGCGACGTCGAAAAAATGTGAATCTAGCGAGGGTTTCATACCTAGTAAAGTATTGTGTACACTGTACAGTGTACACTTATTCTGAATTATTAGAAAGTACCTTTGAGTACCTTTGAAATATCCCTAAGTATTCTGCAGTACCTTGAAATATCGTTAAGTCTCCTGAAGTACCTCGAAATTTCGCAAAAAACTCCAGAATATAGTGAAGTTCATTAGAATATCCTGAAGTACCTTGAAACATCCTTAAGTATCCTGAAGTACTTCGAAATATCCTTAAGTATTTTGAGTACCTTAAAAATTCTCAGATTACTCCAGAATAGACTGAAGTTTATTGAAATATTCTGAAATATCCTTAAAAACCTGGAAACATCCTTAAGTATTCTGAAGTACCTTGAAATATCTTTGAATATTCTGCAGTACCTTGAAATATCCTTGTGTACCCTGAAGTACTTTGAAATATCTTCAATTATTCTGCAGTACCTTGGAATATCCTCAAGTCCCCTGAAGTACCTTGAAATTTCTTAGGGTACTCCAGAATATACTGAAGTTCATTGGAATGTTCAGAAATATTCTTAAGTACCTTTAAATATCTTTGAGTATTCTGCAGTACCCTGAAATATTCTTAGGTCTCCTGAAGTACCTTGAAATATCCTTAAGTATTCTGAAGTACTTGGGAATATCCTTATGTACCCTGAGGTACCTTGAAATATCTTTAAGTATCTTGCAGTACCTCGAAATTTCGCTTAAAACTCCAAAATATAGTGAAGTTCATTGAAATATCCTGAAGTACCTTAAAATATCTTTAAGTATCCTGAAGTACCTTGAAATATCCTTAAGTATTCTGAGTACCTTGAAAATTCTCAGATTAGTCCAGAATAGACTGAAGTTTATTGAAATATTCTGAAATATCTTAAAGAACCTTGAAATATCCTTAAGTATTCTGAAGTACCTTGATATATCTTTGAATATTCTGCAGTACCCTGAAATATTCTTAGGTCTCCTGAAGTACCTTGAAATATCCTTAAGTATTCTGAAGTACTTGGGAATATCCTTATGTACCCTGAGGTACCTTGAAATATCTTTAAGTATCTTGCAGTACCTCGAAATTTCGCTTAAAACTCCAAAATATAGTGAAGTTCATTGAAATATCCTGAAGTACCTTAAAATATCTTTAAGTATCCTGAAGTACCTTGAAATATCCTTAAGTATTCTGAGTACCTTGAAAATTCTCAGATTAGTCCAGAATAGACTGAAGTTTATTGAAATATTCTGAAATATCTTAAAGAACCTTGAAATATCCTTAAGTATTCTGAAGTACCTTGAAATATCCTTGAGTGTTCTGCAGTACCTTGAAATATCCTTACGTATTCTGAAGTACTTTGAAATATCCTTATGTACCCTGAAGTATTTTGAAATATCTCCAATTATTGTGCAGTACCTTGGAATTACCTTAAGTCTCCTGAAGTACCTCGAAATTTTGCAAAAAACTCCAAAATATAGTGAAGTTCATTGAAATATTCTGAAGTACCTTGAAATATCCTTAAATATTCTGAAGTACCTTGAAATATCTTTGAGCATCCTGCAGTACCTTGAAGTATCCTTAGGTATTCTGCAGTAACTTGAAATATCCTTTGGTATTCCGAAGTACTTTGAAATATCCTTGTGTACCCTGAAGTACTTCGAAATATCTTCAAGTATTCTGCAATACCTTGGAATATCCTTAAGCCTCCTGAAGTACCTTGAAAGTGTCCAGAGTACTCCAGAATATACTGAAGGTTATTGAAATATTCTTGAATATTCTGAAGTACCTTGAAATTTTCTAATTATTCTGCAGTACCTTGAAATATCCTTAAGTCTCCTGAAGTACCTCGGAATTTTGCAAAGTTCTCCAAAATATACTGAAGTTCATTTAAATATCCTGAAGTACCTTGAAATAACCTTGAGTATTCTGAAGAACCTTGAAATGTTTTCAAGTATTCACCAGTACCTTGATAATTCTCAGATTACTCCAGAATATACTGAAGTTCATTGAAATATTCTAAAATATCCTAAAGAACCTTGAAATATCCCTCGAAATATCCTTAAGTATACTGAAGTACCTTGAAATGCCTTTGAGTATCCTGCAGTATCTTGAAGTATCCTTAGGTATTCTGCAGTACTTTGAAATATCCTTAGGTATTCCGAAGTACTTTGAAATATCCTTATGTACCCTGAAGTACTTTGAAATATCTTCAAGTATTCTGCAGTACCTTGGAATATCCTCAAGTCTCCTGAAGTACCTTTGAATTGTTCAGAGTACTCCAGAATATTCTGAAGTACCTTGAAATATCCTCTAGTACCTTAAAATATTTTTAATAATTCTGCATTAACTTGAAATGTCCCTAGGTCTCCTGAAGTACCTTGAAATATCCTCAAGTATTCTGCAGTACCTTGAAATATTCTTGTCTCCCGAAGTACCTTGAAATATCCTTAAGTCTCCTGAAGTACCTTGAAATGTCCTTAGGTATTCTGAAGTACTTGGAAATATCCTTATGTACCCTGAAGTACCTTGAAATATTCCTAAGTATTCTGAA
>WSXT02089238.1:0-11763 GCA_011762715.2 Neuroterus valhalla
TATAAACAACGAATAATCATAATTGACACGATAAATTAGTCCGAAGAAGTTCCGCCGAGCGAGCGTCCCAGCGGTCTTGAGTGCCGTCTATGCACCGCATTACTCTTGATTCAATTTCCCCAAAACAAAAAAACCACATTTTGTGCTTCAAGGTTTAGGAAAAAAAAATTTAGAGAAAAAATCTTTATTTTGAGACAAAAAAAAAATGGGTAAAATCGAAAAAAAAGTCCAAAATATTTTTGATTATGAAAAAAGGGGTTAAATTTTCAGTTTTTGAAAAAGTAGTTATAACCATTCGAAAGATCATCAAAAAATCTATCGAAAATATACAGGTCAAAATTTTGTTTATTCCATACGAAAGCAGTTTAGTACATTCGAAGTAGGGACCATCAGCACAAAATCCGAAAATTGAGCCTCCCTCACCCCTGCCAATTTTTAACCAATCGAAAAAAAATTCCCCATAAAGTACCACCTAGTAGGACTACATTTTGCCCAAGTTTGAGTTCGATCAGAGAAAGTCATTCTTCAAGATAGGTACACTTGAGGAATTCCTGAAAAATTTTGTTTCGAAAGAGATAACTGCGAAAAATTGTAGACGTTTGGAGTTCTTGATCTTGTACACAATAAACGTGATCTGAAATGTCGTATCGAGAGTTACATTCTAAAATCTCTCGATAAACACAGGTACAAACAATAGCAAATTGTGCACCGAGGACGTAAAAAGAATTCACAGCCTTAGCGCACAATATTTGAAGTCGTAAGAATATGATTGTGGAGCTTCCTTTTCAGCCTACGTCTAGCGTCTAAGGTTATTCAGAAGGGACAAGTATCTCAAAAAAAGTAGTGGTAACACTGAACGTGACGCAAAGTTACGAATGAGTAGAGCATATTTAGTCAAAGTGTATTTTCGTCAGTCTTGTCCAGTAAAGTACTAAACCAGGAAGAAAGATCTACCTTGCTCCAAGTTTGTCCAGATGATTTAGGGGAAGAGAACGTTGGCTCATGTGACAAGGAATAATCTTTTACAATTCTGTGAAAGTTTCCGTGCATCATCTTGTCTTCATGTTCTTTCATAAAGTTTTTGGCTTCCGCTTCCTCCACCCGTGTGCCTAGAGAAGTAAGGCATCTCGATGGAAGATTGTACCGTCTTCACCTCTGATGTTGAGATTCAAACCGAGGGTTTCAGGTGCCTGTTGCACGGCTTTGTGCAGAAACGCTGCTTTCGTAACCGATTTGTGATTCTCGACGAATTTCAGGAGAGAATCGTAGGATTGTTCCAGGACGATGATATAGGCCGTGCTCACGATAGTTCGGCATTGTTGAGGCATTGGGGATCAGAAGTCCACGGCCGTCTTCACGCATTATCTTATGCGTTGATGCCTAGGGCCTTGAGCTCGTCCTTTGTTCATGAAACCATCCCAAAGAAATATAGTACAACTGGGACGGCAAGCATGTTAGCCGCATATATGTGACGTGCGCCTGAGAAAGGGGGCTTACTCTGAAAAGTGAAATTGTTCAGGGCGAGCGATCAACGTCGTTCCGATACACGCGACCTGTGTGAGAGAGCGGAACTAAAAACTAAATTATCAGCTATAATAATGCTTGAAATTTATTTTCGATTTTTCCAATAAAAGAAGCAACACATAAAGGATCAGAAGGTGTAAAAATCTCGATTTCGATTTTTCTCGAGTAAGCCCCCTTTCTCCGGCGCACGTCACATATCTTGTTCAACGCCGACAGATTGGAAGTCCAAATCCGTCGAATGAGGTGCGTATCCCTCGACGATACTAGGAGCATCCCTTAGATGTTTTTCTTTAGGAGCACAGACCTTCAAGTCATTCATGTAAAATATATGAGTGACCGTATGCTCACGAACATCAGTTCCGCCGCAGAGGTACCCATAAGGATTGTGCCATTATGGGATCCATAACAATCATCGATGGGAGGAATAATAGGGGCTGGATGTTAGGCATCTTGCCTATATCTAGCAGGACTGGCTCAGCTAAGCCTATCAAAAATACCAATGATGGAGGCAAGGTGCCAGTAATTCCATACTATTGACTGTCGTAGTTGCTGGTTGACCAAAGACTGATATTCTTGAATCGGAATAGGCAGGACAAACAGAGAGTAAGTGATAAAGATCCTCTGTTACAGAGAGGTCACATATGGGGCCGATCCTAGCAGGGTCATGATCTAAGATGCAAATATGATTGGAAAAGTGGATATAGCTTAAGGATTGTGAAGACTTGGAAGCTACTTGAGTGGAGTAATCTTTCATAGTCAAAACGTCGAAGGTAGTCAGGAAATTGTTTAGGAAAAGATCCATGATCCCTGCGAGTGACGAAGGATCCAATTGAAGCCATATTTGTTCCGAATTACTTAAGGTTAATATATATTTTTAAGCTGCAGAAGCCAGTAATACTTCAAGTTGCATTGTGGCTTTGAGGCAATATACTTCAATTTCGGAAAGCATCTTTTAGGACACCTATCATCATGCACACCCAGCAACCTCGACAATCATCTTGGCGCTGACTCAAAGATATCGTAAGCTGATTGTAATCTGCCTGTCTCTGAGCGGAGAGCAAAAATAGGCGTACATAAGGATAAGCCTAGTATTTTCTTGAAGGAAGAGGATTGTCATCTCTTGACGGGATCCAAGTACCTTAATACCCAGACTTCTTTTGCGTGAAAAAACACTATGGGAAGGGCTACGAAAAAGGGTATTCTTAGTTTACCGGGTATTAGCTTTTGATGTGAATAAAGTCTTGAGACAGCGCCTATGGCAACATCTGCAGCAGACATTCTTTTTATAAACACTTTATGAAAAAACCTCGAGTCTGATGTATCAACATCAAGATAGACGAATTCGCTTACAACTTCAAGCTAAGTCTTCACATAAAAAAACATATATTTACATAGTCAACCTTTATGATATACCATAACTTTTGATTTCGTCTCATTGACCATATTCCTTGTAAGTCAGCCGGAGAGTAAGTAAATACGATTATATCCTAATTCTTCAATCCTAAGGCTTCGCTTGGAACACGGCATATTCAGTAAACTGAGGCTTCAATTGCATTGCTTTCAAACGACACACTCGTCCTGTGCGGCACTTAGAAGGCCAAACGCTTTATAATTTTTACAGAAGCCTGAACCACCCTTTCCCTTGTAGATTAGAACAATAATCGCCTCCCTCCAGTCACTCGGAACTTCGCTATTCACAGCACACATATTCATAAATTCACACAGCCACACAAACAAATTTCCCCCACCGAACTACGGCATTTCAGAGGTAATACCTTCCACATCGGCAGCCTCACCATTCTTTATCTTTCTAATTACGGAAATTATGTCGTCGATACCGATTCTGCTTCCGCCACCTAAAACGAAATTGTCTAACGTATCCGTATCAGTGTCACTGTTGTTATGCTTTATGGGTTCACATTCATACAGCTTTTTGAAAAAATCCCGCATACAGTCTTCCACTTTGTCCGCATCCCATACCATTTGACCGTCAGCATTCCTAATTCATACTACCTCAGTGCTAGTATTTCCTTTTCTACTCTCCTTAACCCATTTCCAGAATAGTTTATTATTTCCTTCAAAATAATGTTGCGATTCCGTATCTTCTTCCGTTTTGATTTTATCCTTGCTTTCTTTTACCAGTATATTTGCTTCCCTCCTTCTATCCTTATAATCATTTATGACCCTTGTCCTTTCCCTATCGCTAAGACCTCTAATATTTAACATCACATAGATGACATATAGAAATTCTATACATGCCGTGATTTCTTAAGTACTCATCCAAATCATATATGAATAGCGCAAAAAGCAGAGGACTAAGTATCTCTCCTTGAAGCACTACACATCTTACCCGAGCGGAGGAAGTCAGACCCCCGTGAGTTCGGATAGACATGTTAGCGTTATCATATAGATTTTTCATATTTCGTAATATTTCTGTGCTAAAGCCTATCCTCAGAAGCTTGCGCCATAAATGATAGCCCAATAAGATAACATTTTATGGAGCTGATACAGCTCTTTCAATTTTATTTTCTGTCTATCATTATAAACTTCAAACTGGAGAACTTTATATTCAAGGATGTTTCGTTTTCTACCACCAACTTAATCCAAATAATCATGAGAAAAAAGTTGCGAACAATCTTCCTACATAATTTGAATGAAATGTATTTCCCTTTCGAACAATGATAAATAATTCAATAATATTGATTATTCTAGTTTTGTACGTCGGAGAAAAAAGACATGCTATGAATAATAATAAATTTTTTTCGCAATATTCGATGACCAACTTCATTCTCAGATCATGAGAACTAATAAAGTCTTTATCTGCATTTTTTTAATCCACATGTGGTAAGACGTTCAGTTGAATACTTTGAAAATATAATTTATATGTAAAATTCAAGCATGTTTGAGAAGATATATTACCGTCGGGAATAATCTACACAGCACGTGTGTCACTGAAAATTACTGATGTCTTTTAACAACGATGACGACGAGCTATCAAATATACCTGACGCAATCTTGAAAATCTCATGTTTAATTTAGCCCATCGAAATTTAGAAATATTCAAAAATTTTTGAGTTATGACTAGAAATGTGAACGTGTCTCGGTAGAACTTAGGAAGATATTTTTATAAAATTTATTTGTTGGATCAAAAATATCTTCCCGAATAAGAGTTAACATTTTTGAGTAGGGAATCAATCTACCGGATTAAAGTTGATGTACCTGGTTCGAAATTTATTTTTTACAAAGAAAGATTTATTCATCCAGTTGTAAACTGTATATCGTGTTGAAAATATAGCTATTCAATTGGGAGGTCATCTTCCGTGGTCGAGAAATTGACTTCCAATATCAGAAATTGGTCTTCTGAAATTTTAAACTCGACTTTCCTGTTGAATATGTATCCTCTTGACTTGAAACTTAATTGTTGGTTGACACTTTACCTCTTTCGATGGAGAATTCGACTGTCTTTTTGTCAAAGTAGTCAGTTTATCGTGGGGGATGATAAAGTATGAAAACAACGCCAGGAATCGAGAATTTATGATCGATTTATGATGTATACTAAGGATGGCATGATTCTTTGGTATTTGAGAATTGAAAAGACCCTCGACTTCGTCGAAATGTCGATAGGGAATCTGGATCCTGAGTAGCAAGTTTTTCCATAAGTCTTCGAAAATCTTTAAACTATACTTATATGGAGGAAGATGGAATATGACACCTGAGCAAGTCATCTTCGGAAAACAAAAGGGACGTACGGAATATTAGGCGTGTACTACGGGAAACCTGTTCTTTTCACTTGAAACACTGACTTTTTTGGACATTTATTTCTCGACATTGCTATATGAGTAATAATAGAATACTTATTAATTCGTTACAAATTCAATTGTTGTTTGAAAAATTTGTCTTTGGGTGAAAATTAATTTCTGCTGGGATGTGTTGAATTTTACAGAATTTCAAAGTTGAAACTATCCTGCAGAATCTTTCTTTTATCATTTTCCATTTCTGTAGAGGTAAGAGGCAGTCCCAACCTTAGAATGAAACTATCTCATGCCTCCCTAGGTTGCGGATAGGGGGATGCCTCCTCACTGGAGTTCAAATCTCCCTACTAGTTCCGACCAGATACGAGCCCTGGTGGCCGGTGCTGGCCTCGTGGATTTTGGGGGTGGCCAAAGAAACGTTCTGGAGTCTGGAGAACTAGAGAGGAGCCTCAGTAAGGAAATGTTCGATGGAGAAATCGACGTCATGGAAACAGAAGAAAAGACAATTTTTTAAAAGACGTCACGTTTTTGCGCCAATCCTAAACTGTTAGAGGATTGGCTCGAGAAAGGGATGCGGGAGATGAAAGAATTGGAGGCAGTAATTACGGGGATGCAAAACTTCTGCCAGACAAAAACCAGCATGTTCCTTCCTATAAGGAGGGGCCTAGAGGAGGCACAAAGGAAGCTCTAAATGATAGGGTTAAATTTCTAAAATCTGACAGATTGCCCAAATTATGCTGCGACAAAAGTGGGGGTCATGGCCACCAAGAAGCTCCAGGAGGCTCGGAAAACTAACAAAAAGGAGAGTAGAAAAATGTGGGGACGCAGACGGACGAGGACGCCGGGAGAACTCTCGCCTCGGCCCAATGAAAGAGACAGAGAGAACCTACCGTGAGTCCCCCAGAACAAAGCGCAAGGAGGCCAGCGTTAAAGAAGCTGAAAACTCGAGAGCAGGTTCCCGTATGTATGGCTTCGAGCTCCATGAGGGAGAAACATCCTGTTGTGGAGAGGAAGACAATGAGGCAACAGAAGTGGGAGGCCCGGAAACGAGCTTGTCCCGAGGCGGTCTTAACAAAGCCGTCCGAGGGTTTGAGCTAAGCCACAGGGAGTCCGGAAAAGTAGGCATGTGGTTGTGCCTATTAAAGTTGGAAACGAGGAAGAAGACCAAGCGAAATCGTCCTCTGCAATCAGGGAGGCTCTTGGGGCCGAGGGAACAGTTCGTGAGAGTTGGATGAAGAATTGGCAGGAAAGCTGGCGCGCACAGGGTACCTAAAAGTCGGGTGAGTGTCCTGTCTTGTCAGGACGAATGTCGACGTGATCCAGTGCTACCACTGTCATGGTTACGGCCATATGACAGCGGGTTGCACTGGACTCGACAAGAAGTAGTGCTGCTGGAGGTGCGGCAGAGAGGGACACAGGTCCGTGGAGTAGGATGTTGCTCCGCACTGTTACTTCTGTGTCGGGGCAGGTAAAGGTTCCCAGACCGACTATTTTCCGGGAATCGCAAGGTAAAGGGTGTACCGAGAGGCGACATTGTCGCGCTACTGAGGACAACAAACAGGGAAAAAGGAGTTAGAGATTTTAGTGGGTAGGTGCCGTTTGGTGAGTCTTACACTCACCTTTGTCCCTTGAGGACTAGGTGCCCGTGAGTGCATCTTCCGTCTATCTACACTTTGTGTATAATTATGTGAGGTGTATTTATCGGGCTCGTCGTCCCCTAGGTACGAATTGGGTTAGTGCATAAGCATTCATCCTATTTTATTCCTTTGAAAAAGAAGAGCCAGTCCCAACCTTAGAATGGAACTATCCCATGCCACTTTATACACACTAGAATTTATTCTTGAATGAATGATAAGCGCCAAATTTGGTTTTGTAGCAAGCCTGTATTCGGAGTTAAAAATTGACTTCTACCAATAAGTTTTGTGTCAAACGATTTTCCTGAAAGTTTAGGTTAGGATTTGATGAAATCATTTTACACAAAAAGTTTTGAAATTAGCAAATTCTCTACGTTGACTACATGCTTAACTTGGAACAGGAGTAAGGTCCCTCAGTTTTCTACAAACATTCAATTCTACTATTTATGAAGAGGAACCCGGCAAAATGTTGAGGTTAGAACCTAGTTCCACACCCTCAAATGTGGAAATATTATTGTTTTCTTGGGTAAAAAGTTATACGAGCACTTTTACATCATAACAAAAGTCTTTAGTATGCACGAATTTCGAAATTTTAGAAACACGGACATAATTCAGAAAATTCAGTGAGGCCCTCAAAAGTTTTCTACTCTTCGGGCTCTGGTTCTGGTTCTGGTTCACGAGTGCCTGGTCGCATCGGTGAACGGAACGTATTGCCGCCCGGGAGTACAATATAAATGTAGCCGAGTTCTGGAACATGTCCACGAGGGATTTGGAACGGTTGGAATTGTTCAGCAATATAACCTTCAAATTCATCTATACAAATTTCCGCATAATGTGGACCATGCTCAGAAGCAATATGATTAAGTTGTCCTACAAGCAGACCGAGTACTGAATCGTATTTCTGTCCCCGTCCGACTGGAATGAAAGCCCGATGATGCGTAACCAATTGCGCATGCCTAGGTAGCATCCATTGAGGTGAGTCGACGTGGGAGACTGTGATTGGTCCATGATAAGTGGTGTTGTCCCTCATTTGCAGTTCAATGGTATGTGGATTAACATTCGGGAATCCTTCTGAACCTAATTTTTGGGGTAGAAATCACATTTATGTAGTTTTTGTACTTAAGTGTCTTATTCTTTCATCAATTCCAAACATTTAGTGGAACCATAATATTACCAATTACCTAAAACCCTAGCAAAACAAATCCAACGTGTTGTCGCTAAGAACAGACAAGATATTTTAAAATTGTTGTTTTTCGCAGTTTTGGAATATCATTATGTGGTAGAGGATATTGCTCAAGAATTCCAATAGAAAAACTGTGTGACTAATTAATAAGTCCTTAAACGTCCAAAAAATCAATATTAATGAAAGGAAGCTGTAAAAAACAACAAATTTGTTGTAATTAATCTTCCAACTCCATCAGACAAGTTTTCTCCAAGGTTTCTTCAACCTTTCAACCTTTTTGTGACAACAACCATACCCCTGATGAGGAGAACAGTGTGTTCTTGAAACGTTGGGACCTGCTTTTTTAGTAAAACTTGTCTGATAGAGTTGAAGGAATAAATCAAACAAATTTGTTGTCCTTTGGACCTTCCTTTTATTGATGTGTGACTATTATTGTGATCCTTACCATTTTTTGATCTGACGTTTGAGAATTGTGGGTTACATCTCACGAAGTAGTTGGAATTACTCAAGTTTTATTATCTTGGATCAACGACAGGATTTGAGAAGATGCGTCATGGCAATAAGGGCGTATTGCTATAAACATCTTAGGTCAAATCGCGAGTCTAGGTCAAGGTTAAAAAAACTCCAAGAACTCCTTATCATTGAAAGTCAGCGGTAATTTCTTATACCTTACGCGGAAGGTATGCATATCACGAAAACAAACCTTTTTCTTCTAAAGTTTTTCATTGAAAAGTTATTTTTCAATTAAAATAAAGATACGCAAAAGTTGAGAAAATAGGAATAGTCCAGGCATTGCGTCGGAAAAATGAGTGGAATTCCCGAAAAATTCCTTTTTCCAATTTTTTTTCGAGAACGCTCCAATAAAAGTCCTTTTTGACGTATCAAAAAAGTGTCCTCGACTAGGAGGGAAAACCTGTTTTTTTTTTTTAAACATTTCCAAATTTTGCGTTTGCGTGTACATGCAATTCCCATTGCATCGTAGAATAAAATGCCCAACAGGTTGAAGAAAGAAAACTAAATTATGAGAAA
This sequence comes from Neuroterus valhalla, assembly GCA_011762715.2. Taxonomy (NCBI): domain Eukaryota; kingdom Metazoa; phylum Arthropoda; class Insecta; order Hymenoptera; family Cynipidae; genus Neuroterus; species Neuroterus valhalla. Next base: position 9,123 of record WSXT02089238.1, read on the forward strand.
AAAAAATAATAATTAGCTATCTTCAATAGGTTCGGAGTTATGGTACATTGAAAATTGGCCAATTTTTTGGATTGTCAGCTAAAAATCACGAAGTCTCAAAAACCACTCTATACCTTCGATCCTTATTACTTTACAAATGAGTGTTCCACATCTTAGTTAAAGAAGACTCAATTTCATGTGATTACAAAAAAAACGATGTTCTAACTCTAATAGGTCATGAGTTATGACCCCTCATAGTTCACTGTTTTTGCCTATTTTTAGGGACGAAAAAACAAGGCTGAATTTTCTCCAAATCAATCGTTCCAGGTTAAGTTTACGTCAATGCTGCTACAAAATAAGATAGAGTTAAAGAAAATCTGCATACATTTGAGAAAAGAAAAGTCTTCTAGCCCTATTAGTTTAGGGATTGCAAGGTTTAAAAAATTCCCCTTTTTTAGACATTTTTGACCAAAACCGGTTTTTGAAAAATATCTCGTTTCCTGCGAGTCTCACAACAAATATCGTAGGAAATAAATAAAAGTAGAGCCAATTTGGCGTGAGTTAAAAAAAAGTGTCCTAGCCCTAATAGGCCACGAGATATGACCTTGGAAAATGCTCTTTTTCTGCATAGAGGCACCTGAGTGTACCGTAAAGTAGACGTACGGCGCTTAAACTTAAAAAGAATGGGTAACTATTTTTTCACCAACGAAAGAAGTCTATTTTACATCTCCAATCAATTGCAGTCACTTTTCTACCACCAAAGTACTCAAAAAGTACTTGAAAGTGGTTGAGATAAGATCTTGTTATAAACAATCAATAAAAAAACAGTTTGTTTATTGTTAAAAAAATATATATCACATTTTCAGACAATCATCAATATATTTTCGCCACAAAAATACTCAAAAGTGTTTAACATAAGATTTTGTTACAAACAATTATAATTGAAATTATTTGTTTATTAATAAAAAGATATGTATCACATTCCCAGACAGTTATGATTATTTTCTTGGCACAAAAGTACTAAAAAAAATACTCGGGATTGGTTATAACAAGATTTTGTTATGAATACTTATTAAAAAATTATTAAAAATAATTTATTCATTGATAAAAAATATATTACACATTTGGCATCAAGTACAATTACTTCTTTCGTTCAAAAGTACAGAAAATGGCCAAAAAGTAATCAAAAGTGGTGACAGCAACATTTTGTTATAAACAATTATTTGTTTATTAACGACAAAAGACGTATTATGATTTTAGATAAATTTTACGCACTCACTTGGGACATGAACTTCGAAATGTGGGCTAAGATCTTTATTTTCTTAACTTAGGCTAAATAGACTCCACTCTTATTAATTATATACGAATGATGTCGTGGGACTTACGGGAAACGAGTTATTCCCAAAAAATAAACCCTCTCCGTTTTTGGTCAAAAATGACCAAAAAAAACCGAATTTCCGAAACCTTACAATTCCCAAAGTAATAAGTTTCTTCTTGAATCACAGGAAATTGAGTCTTCTTCAACTCTTCTGTAGAACACTCATCTGTGAAGTGATTAGGAAGAAATGTATAGAAAGGTTTTTGAGACTAAGCGATTTTTCGCTTAAAATCCAAAAAATTGGGCAATTGCAATGTACCATAACTCGGAACCAATTGAAGATAGCGGATTATTTTTGCAACAAAATTTGCTCATAATTTAGTTTTCTTTCTTTCACTCGTTGGACAATTTACTCTACGATGCGATGGGAATTACCCGTACACGCAAGCAAAAAATTTGGAAATGTTCCAAAAAAAACCGGTTTCCCCCTCCTGATCGAGGACACTTTTTCAATATGTCAAAGAGGACCCCTTAATGAAGGGTGATTAGAAGGAGGTTTAAAAGAAATGCTAATGAAAATAGATGCGAACGGTGCACTCGAGTTGGGCCCCGCCGTCAAACAATGACCGTCGGTAACACTCGAGTTGGTCCCCGGTTTGAGCCATGGCCCCTCTGTCCTTTTTTTCTTCGGCCTCTTTCTTCTTCTATATTCCAAGTTCAGAACTATACTGTAAAAAATGTGTTAATTCTCCAAGTTCAATGCAGTGGTTGCAGTGCCATATTGCAATATTTGAAGCACTCTTACCATAAGAGTATAATATTACCACATGAATCAGTGGACATAAAAATACAAGTGATTTGAGTAGTAAATTTCAACCATATTATAAGCGATATCATCAGGCACATTTAAGTGATTTCATTATAATCACAATATGTGGTGTAATTCAATTCACATGGGGAGCGTATAAAAGCCGAAAGATGGGAATTTCACAAGAATTTTGTGATTCCTCTCTTATACGCCTGAAGGACGCCATTAAACAAAATTAATTAACGGGAGGACATCACTCATTAGCAATGCCCAAAAAGAATGTTTTGAATTGAATAATTTCTGATTAAATAATCGAAAATTGCAGACTACAATTTTTTTTCAGCTCAATGATTTTAAAATAAAATGCGATGTTTGTGGCTTATAACCAGTATATTTAAATTTGATGTTAAAATGACGACGCGTTTCGATGCAGTACTACATCCTTATCAAGTCGTGGTTCATATTAGTCGATGTAATGAAGATTGAATGAAAAAATCATAAGTTCAAAAGATAATGTTTTTATCCATTTATTGCAA
>WSXT02089249.1:0-11763 GCA_011762715.2 Neuroterus valhalla
GCCCCCCCCCCCCTCCTTCTCACGATGGGGGGGTTAGGCACTCAAAAAAATGTGATATTGACGATTCCAACTTGAAGTTAGCTGATCATTCAAAAATTCAGTTGTCAGGGTAATCAAATAAGAACCTGATTTATTAATTTGAATATATCCTAATAATTTTCGTTCTAATAAGTACTACATACCCGGGATTTTTAAATTTTTCTTTTCACGAGTTTTTCGTCTGTGAAAATGAACAGTTTTGTTTATTTTTAGCGAATTTCAAAACGAAAATACATAATAGAATTAGAGTTTTTTTTTCTGTTCTATAATCCACCTATAAATCTAACATTTTTATATTACTTTGAATTTTGTTCATTAAATTTCAGAATGAAAATAAATAAGTCATAAAATTGATGTCTTAAATAAGTTATAGGAACAAAAAAATTATAATGGAATGCCTCTTTTCAGCTCGTAACAAGATTAATTGAAACGTTGAATTAAATATTAATGAATTGATCATCAAGTAACAAGATTGATTATTAAATTTGTCTGAACATTATTTGCAAACTTTATTCTGTCAGTAGCAAAATTGTGATCTGGAGATTTACCCCTGAATTACGCGATACAATTTCATCTAATCTTCTAAATGCATGTCGATCAGATAAATGTGTAATTTCATTCAAATATTTCAGTAGAAAAGTGTTTGCACTCACATTAGGGAATGTTCACATATTACGTAACATAAACAAGGGAGGAGGTTCAGTTTTTGGTATGAAAAATCGTTGCTAAGAGGAGGGAGTGAAAAATGGTCGAAAAAACGTTACTTAATGTGTTAAGGCTCCCTTACAGACATCTTGTTGGGTTCAAAATTAGTCACTTTTTTTCAAGTACATTAGTTTGTGGCAGCCCTACCTACTCAGTACATTTACTAGGCATTACCTGGTATTCAACTAAAGCAATTCGGATTGAATTCTGGGTCTGGCACTTGAATTTGACTTCCATTCAGGAATATTCGTGGGTACTTTAGTAAACACAAATGAATTCTCGTAAAATAAAATACCTTCTGCTAGATTTAAATTGAATGGCAGTAGATTCAAGTAACTTCAATGTGAATTCAACAATATAAAGCAGTTAAGAATTTTAAGTTCTGAATCCATTCAAAGTCTATTGAATTCCAGAAAATATACAGAATCCTAGTATATTAAAATTCAAATAAGTAAATCCACGTGAATTCTAATGAATTCTGACTAATCATAATAAATGCAAGGGAACTTTAAAACGATTTATGTGAATTGATCAATGCAATCTTTATTCATGTACTGTAAGACTTTCAAATTCTGAAGAAACTCCAAAATATTATCAAGAATTATATCAGAAATTCCCGAACAGAAATATGAAAGGTTACGCTGAATCAATGAATGAAAACAAATCAGCTTCAATTGATTGACGTTTTTCAATCATACTTTATCATTTTGTTCAAATCTTGCGGCCTTCTAAAATAGTTCTCATACAAAAATACTCTCGTTCCATTCACTTTGTATTCAAATGTCCTAAAGTCCTTAACAGGAAACCTCCTCTGTACAGGGGTAACACTTTTTAATTTAATATTAATCCACCTCTTCAAAAACGGTAAATAACCGACGAGAAGGGCCTTGTTTGAATTTGTGTTTTTGTCGAAATACACTCTCAAGACACTGAATTTACAAGCCAAGCTTGAGAATAAAAATACAAATCCTGTAACGCATACGAACGCAACCGCCTCTATTGGTTTCTTCGCTATAAAATATTCACCGACCACTAAGGGAAATTTAATATCCCCATTCAAGTATCCCCGTAGGAAATTAATCATGTACACAGTACCACTGATTAAAACCAAATTTTGAAAGTGAAAAAGTGGTTCTATCCAAAAAGCAGAAGGATTGTTGTATATCAAGATCGTAGAGGAAGGCATTTTATCTTTTATTCTGTATTTACTTTCCACCCTCTCAATTCTCGGCATCTTTTTTGGTATGAATAAGGTTCTAGTGTTGTTCAATGTCATTAATCTTGGAATTCGTGGAGAGCTCGGTTGATTGAAAATACCACATCTGACTGAAAGCAGGCAACATCTTTGCAGAAGATTCATTTTCGTTTCTGAAAAGAGATGGAAATGGACTTTAGAAGATTACAAAACACGAAAATAATTTATACAATGAATGATTTTGTTTTTTTTTACGATTTTAATTTATTAACAAATTTTCATTAAATTAAAAAAACTTTCAGACATTTTCATTCAAAAATTTAAATAGTAACTTTTAATTTATTCACAAGCATGATACTATAAATGAAATATAAATTATAGAATTTTAAGGGCTTCTACAGAGACGAAGAAACATGGAAAAGTGAGAAATGTACATAACTCAAGTTATTTCTATGTTTATATTTCCAAATGAATAAAAGGTAGAATTGCAGTTTAGCGAATAAAAAAGATTTACTTAAGGATATCGAATCGATGAATTCAAAAACGAGATGTAGCAATAGTATAACAAATAACCTGTTTATTGAGGAGAATTCAGATCAACGTTCAACGCGTCCATAAAAATATAAGTGAAGTTTTCAATACGTTCAGGATTTTATTGATCTTTTCATTTTGATGCAAGTCAGCATCTCTTGTTTTAATTCAATCCAACACTTGTTTAGGCTGATTTCTTTCGTTTTGTATCAATTATTTTGCGTTTTGATTTTCGTAAATTATAACACGTTGACTTCTAGCAGACGATTAACATTTTCCCTACATTTTCGTGCGCGTGCGGCGTGTTCCTTCGGTTCCTTCCTTCTGAACCTTTGTGAGGTTATGTGTGTACAGCAGCGTGCGAAATCGTGTTTGTCGAAAGCGTAGAGATGATTTTTAATTGAAAGTTAGAAATGTCTCTATCCGACGACGAAAGTTCGTGTCCAAATGGACAATTGAACATAAACAACGAATATGCCAGAAACTATAATCAGTGGCGCCAGAAGGAAGAATTAAACAGGTGTGAGTACTTCCCAAATATCAATGTTTATGATTCATGAAGAGAATATTTGTTCAAAATAACAATATATTTATTGGTTTTGTAGTTATAGTTTATTTAATTCTACAAGTTAATAATCCATTACATAAGTAAACGAATTTCGAATAAAACTGTTAAGTATTTTCGTATCTTGGTAACATAACCTATTTTCGATCAAAGAGTTTCTGGAATTTTCTTGTCATTTTTACTGTTATTTTGTAGTAAAACAAAGATATGGAGAAGAAGCGTGTAATCTCGACAATTTGAGTCAAGAATCAAGTGAATCTTCCGAAGACGAGGATGAAGTTGTAAGTTATTAAATACGTAGCCCAAAAATTATTGCTTCTCACGAAGTTTCTTACGTTCTATATTTTCAGGAAGTGCCAGAGAAATTTGAAGAAGACTTTTATAAAGTTCTAGCTCTTTTAAAAAGCAAGGATCCACGGATTTATGATGACAAAGTCTCCTTTTTTGATGATAAAAATGAAGAAGGCGAAAAGAATAAGAAAAAGAAATCGAAGAAGGAAAAAGGTGTCACTCTGAGAGATTTTGAGCGCAATATAATCCTCGACAGGGGAGGAAAATACAGTGATAGCGAAGATGAAAGTGGCCCGAAGATCCAAAATGGAAACGGCCTTACTTACGTTCAAGAACAAGATGAAATCAGAAATAGTTTCAAAGCTGCTTTGGAAGATGCAGATGAAGATGAGGATTTGTTGATCATTAAAGATAAATCTGAAGAACAAATACGGAAGGTATTCTTATTTATTCAACATTTTTTCAGGAATATACGAGAGTCACAAAGAATTGAACTAAGTGGTTTCTTATTCCGCAGGAAGAAACACGTAAAAAGTGGTTGAAAGGTCTAAACGTGGAAGTAGATCCAAAAGACAAAGTTTTGGAACCAATCCGAGATTTTTGGGCAAATCCAAATTTAGACGCTGGCGAAAAGTTCTTGCGTGATTATATTTTAGACAAAAAGTATCTTGACAAAAACGCATCAGATGCTGATCTCGAATACGATCACATTGTGCAGGACAGCGTTGAAGATTTGTCAGAGGACGAGGAGAATATTGATCGCCAAGAAGAATTTGAATACAAGTACAACTTCAGATTCGAGGAACCAGATCAGGAGTTTATTAAAAGGTATTGATTTCGTTTCTTTTTTATTCTTTGATAATGAAACTCTTACAAGTTTAATCGGAAAGTATTATTCTTTTGAAATTGAAGGTATCCTCGTACACTTGAGAATTCAATGAGGAAGAAAGATACTCGCAGAGCAGAAAAAAGAGTAGAACTCAAAACGAGAAAAGAGCAAGAAAAGCTCCGGAAAAAGGAAGAACTTAAGGAACTCAAAGCTCTTAAGAGAAAGGAGATTGAAGAAAAACTTGAAAAATTAAAGGAAATTACAGGAAATGATGATATTTTGTTAAACATGGCAGATTTGGAAGGAGACTTCGATCCAAATGAACATGACCGAAAAATGCATGAAATGTTTAGCGATGACTATTATACTATCCCTGAAGATGATATCAAGCCTCAATTTCCCGAAATCGACGAGGAAATAAACGCAGAGTTGCCTTTCAATAATTATGCGGATAATGAGGAGGGTGGAAATGATAATTATGAAGAAGGACCTGAATGTGAAGATCCAAATTTCATCGTGAGCATACAATTTCTTTTTTATTGGTTTCTTTAGAAGCTGACAGTGAGCCCAGTAAGCTTTAGAAAGTTTCATCCTTATTAAAATTATAATATCACTAGCAGACCTTAATTTTTTATCACCCATTTTAATAAATAGTAAAAAATTTCAACTAATTTTTTATTTCAGATGGATGCTGATTACGATCCTGCAGCAGATCGAAAATCTAACGATACAAGTTCGACAAAGAAAAAGAAGAAAGGACGCAATAAAAAGGCCGAACTTATTCACAAGGACAAACCGAAGTTTGATCCTGAAATTTATTCAACTTATCAGGAATATATCGATCGCTATTATGGTTTGGATTATGAAGATATGATAGAAGATGTACCTTGTAGATTTAAACTTAGAAAATCATTGCCCAATGATTACGGATTAACAGTAGAGGAGGTAAACTTATCTTCAATTACTTTTATGTGGATTTACTTATGTTGAAGCTTATTTGTTTATTATTAAACTATATTAACTGTTAAATTATTACTTATAGATTTTGATGGCTGATGATAAAGAATTGAATAAATGGTGCTCCTTGAAAAAAGCTCTTGAGTACAAACCAGAAGAAGTTGAGAGAAATGAACTCCGTAGGTTCCAACAGAAAGCTCAAAATGAAGCTTTGAAGAGGAAGATTTTGCAAAGTTTGTACAGGTGAATAAAATTGCATCAAATATTAAGAGTTGAGAGATAAGCTTACTTATGAATTTGTTATTTTGTATTTATTTTATCGGGTAATACTTTAGTCCTATTCCAATTGCTACAATAGTTCTTTCTATTTTTTAGACCCGAGGAAGAAGAGACAGAAAGACAGGAAGCTCCTTCGACGGAAACATCGAAAAAAAGGAAAAGAAAGAAGAAAAAAGGAGCCGCAGTTGAAAATCAGCAAAATGAAATTGAATCTGACATTCTTTTTACTTCCAAAAGCAATCAAAGTATTTGTAAAAATGAAGATAATATCGAAAAGCACTTAGGTTCTGAACTCTTGTCTTTGAAATCTCAAAAACGAAAAGATGATGTACGCAAATCAGATAATGGAAAGGAAGAAGTTCAGAAGAAAAAAAAGAAGGGAAAAAGTACGATTGAATTTGAAAATACGCTCGACACCAAAGAAGAAGTTCCAGTAAAGAAGGAGAAAAAAGAACAGCTCAATGAGAGTTCCAATGACGCAAGTTCTGAACTTTTGTCTCTGAAATCTCAAAAACGAACAAATGAGGGTGATCGCAAACCAGATAATGAAAAGAAAAAAGGTCAGAAAATGAAGGCAAACAAGAAGAAAGATAGCACTTCTGAATTTGTAAATAGCCTAGACATCAAAGAAGAAGTCCCAGTAAAAAAAGTGAAAAAAGAATATCAGATTGGTATTTCGAATGAAAATACAAACACAGATGTATTAAATAGAATCAAAGGAGAAGTGAATCACAAAGATTTGGAAGGTCAGAAAACAAAGAAGAACAAAAATAAAAAGAATCAACAGAACATTTCGAACAGTGAAACGAAAACTGGAACATCCACTGGAGATAAAGTAAATAAAGAAAAAGGAGAGTCTGGCGAAAAACTAAGCAAAAAGGAGAAGAATAGACTCAAAAAACTTGAAAGGAAACAGAAGTACATCAAATTGAAAAAGGAGATGGCGAAAAAGTATGCAATGAAGAAGAAGGAAGCACATGCTGAAAGTGAATCAAATAAAGAAAAGAGCGCGCCTGATTTATCTGAAAAATTAAAGAAAAAAGAAGAGAGTAAACTTAAGAAATTAGAAAGGAAAAGTATGTTTTTGAAAATAAAAAAGGATTTGGCTAAGAAAAATGAGAAAAATACAAAGGGAAATGATACAGATGTATTGAAATCTTTGAGTGCTGACCGATTGAAGGCATTTGGTGCCAATCCCAAAAAGTTTAAAAACAGATTAAAGTATGGTAAAAAGAGCTAAGTTTATGGAATTTTTACTTATAGAGTAGATTTAATTTACAGATTCGATATACGATTGTTCACAACTGTAAGTAAATGTATAATACTTAAGGATCATTGAAATGTTAACATTTGTAATGTTGCAAGCTAATATTCTATAAATAAAACTTGTAGTGTTTGTTATTAGTCTTTTCTTGCTTTTATACGAGATATTTTCGTTTTTAAATTTATATCTGTAGTTATTCTGATTATAAAGGAGTATCTAAGTACATATCATTACATTATGTACATATAGTTCCATGCTATTGTATAATTAGTATAAAAACTCAGTACACGTTTCTCAAAGCGTTCCCGCGACATTTGAATCCAGTGTTTTTGCGCAAGGCATCCAATTTTAAATTATTTCATATAAATCTTATAAACAACGCTTTGTTATTTAAAAGCTTTTTGATTTGAAAAGCTTCCCCAAATTTGAAACTTCAGATTGATCTCATGAAAATTTTATATTCTTCTGGATTTCATTAACTTGGAATCTTCTTTGTTTGTAAAACAAATTTCCATAAGGAACCGATTTGAACAATTCATGCTCCTTTAAATTAAAATCCCTTTAGATTGTTATGCTTGACAGAAAATCCAACTTATACATGCAACAGACTTAAGTCGAATTTTGTTGGATTAAGTCTTTTGCATTATTGAAAATTTTGTAAAAATCTCACTCAAAAGTCGATAAGTCTCCAAATCCTGCAATTCTGCAAATAGAAAGCGTCATCGTAACTGAATTTTTCTTGGATGAGAATGTGAATTTTATGTTCTCCAATTAAAATTCACAAATAAATGTTTTTTTAATTACCAACCTGGTATAACAATATTTTGTTCTTCTAGGGTCAGTTTACTAACTTTCGTCTGAAACATGTTGCGGGCATATTTTGTTTACTCCATAACTTTTGAAAGACTAATCGGATTGGATTGCCTTTTGGCACACATTTTGAGGGACCAAAAAGACAGGTCAAGTTCGTTGACTAGCTATTTTGGATGAAAAATCAAAGAGGGGAAGAATTTTGAAAATTTTTCTGGACTTTTTTTTTCAAGACTCATAAAATGTAAGTACAATTTCTTGTTGCACGTACAAATTGAAACAATTCATCTTAATCATTCTTTTCGATAAAAACCCAGTTCTCAGAGTTATGGTATTTTCAAAATTTAAAAATGTCAAAGAAAATGAGAATTTCTAGCCAAATAACGCAAGATTGAAAAGAAAGTCAGAGAGAAAAAATGTTTCTTTTTGGAAGTCCTATAAGATCGTGAACACAACTTTTTGAAATTTCTCAAAAAATCGAAAATTCCAATTTTGATGGCACACAAAGTGATGAAAAGAAACCGGGAACTCGACAACTTTCGAAAGAATGATCATATTCGATCGTGCTTTGGCACCCATTTTGAGGGACCAAGAAGGCAAGTTGAGTTCGTTGACCAGCTATTTTGGATCAAAAGTGGAAGAGGGGGAGCATTTCGAAAATTTGTTTGAACTTTTTTTTCCAAGACTCAAAAACTGTAAGTACGGTTTCTTGTAGTAGGTAAAAAGTGAAATAATTTATCCTAATGATATTTTTTGGAAAAAAAAAAACAAATTGGCAGAGTTGTGGCACTTTCAAAATTCGAGAATATGAACGAAAATGAGAATTTTTAGCCAAACAACGCAAGATATGAGAGAAAAATTAGAGAAAAAAATGTTTCTTTTTGGGAGCCCTCCCGGGTGATCTTTACAACATTTCAAGTTTTCTCAAAAAATCGAAAATTCAAATTTTGGCCGCACAAAAAATAATGAAAAATAGAAAGATGAATTTTTTGGTCAAATTAAACAAGGTACGGGAAAATATAAATGAACTGAAATTGTGCACCAAGAAAGGATCTACAAATTTGGTAAAATTAACTTATTGACAGGACAAGTAGTTTTTGCTCCATTTATAAAAAAGCATATAAAAAATGAAAAAAAAGAACTTTTGGACAATTGACACAAGCTTAGGAAAAATCAAGTAGACACCAGTTCTTTCGCAGGAAAATATCTTTAAATGTGTCATCAACTTCTCCAACAGGATAATGTAGTTTTCATTTCAATCAGGCAAAATAACTATAAAAATGAAATAATAAAATTTTTGAGAAGAAGGACTAAGGCGAACACAGAAGATTAGAAGAAAAAAGGTATTCACTCGAAAAATATTTGTGAATTCGTTATAACTTTTTCTATTGGACGCGTAGTTATTGTTATAATCGTAAATAATAAAATCAAAAATGGAAAAATTGAATTTCTAGAAAAGCTACACAACATGTGAAAAAAGTTAGGCAACAAAAATTTTCTACCGTTTTGGACCAACTTTGATCGAGTGCGCAGCACGAGACACGCGATGAGAATGTATTCGTTGCCGGAAAAGCTTTAACAAAAGAGAATTCACACTCATGAAACTATAGTAGTCGACATTTCGCTTTTGAGTTTCACAAGCTTTTATTCAACTCTAGGGAGGTACAAAGGCCGAGCGCGTAGCGCGAGGTAAATTTATAACCGAGCGCGGAGCGTGAACTGAGATTGTCATCGAGCGCGAAGCGCGAGATTTGAAAGACGCGCGCCCTAGGCGCTCACAAACTTGCGAGCGAAGCGCGAGATGAGATTGTGCCTGCGCAGCGGGCAGGTTTTTTAAATGGTTAACAGGATATGTAGTTCATTTAGAGTTGATTTAGCACTTACCAGTGGATGAATTATTATTGTTCATTTGATTTGAAATAATATTCAGAGGTGCGCGGGTGCAAAATAATGACGTTCCTCACACACATCAATCACTTTAAACAGATAAAATTGATATTTATTTAAATCAAACCTGGCAACGACCTAATCATTAAGTCAACAGTGAGTTCAGATTCCATCACTTCTCGATAAAATTTAAGAGGAAAGAATGGACAAAAACTGTATTCGAAGTGAACGTGAAAATCTGTCACTTTACATTATTTAAAAATTTTTAATGGAAAAAAATACTCTATGTTAAATAAAAATACTCACTACAAGTAATTTGAGTACTATTTTCCATATTAAGGGATGTATGAAACAGTCCAGGACTTAGATTAACAACCAGGCCTGACGAGAGGGGAGGGGAAAGGGGGGAATCCACCCAGGCCCGCAGTTTCAATCCTTCACGAAATTCTAATTTTACCATTGTTGAGGGGGGCCCGGTGGAGGGGGCCGTGCATGGTTACCCCCGGGCCCGGATATTGTCTCTACGGCCCTGTTAACAACCCCTTTTTTTTATTGTACCGAATTTTTTTCACATGATGGAATTTTATTTGTAAATGGAATTTCGGTCTGAAAGTTTAGAAAAGCATGACAAAACGATAACACGGTTATGCGAATTTTTGAAAAAGTTGTTTCTGAAGGAATCTCACAGTTTTTTTTTTTTCAGAAACAATTTTTCACAGAATGCTGACTTCAATAGGTACATAAACGTAAGTTATGGTCTTTTCATTGATCTTCCCAAACTTTCAGTCTTTCATATACCACGAAATTTTAAACCTCTTTTTTTAATGGAGCAAAGCATCATCGTTAAAATTGAACAGTTAGTTGATAATAGTAGAAATAAATTATATAGGGAGAAGTTACGAGCTTCTCAAGAGTGCCAAGAAAATAATTTTTATTTACAAATATTTTGTTTGAAATTTGAAAATTGAGTGTTTTAACAGAAAAACGCGATGTATAGATGTTTATTGATTATATTTATGATGAAAAAATTTTGGTTTTCCAGCTTATTATTTTTGAGATAAAAATGTTTGATTCTTGAATAATTCCTTAATTTCGAGAAAGGAAAATCGTAGAACTATTCATCATTCGATTTCCAAATCATTCCTCAGGAATGCAAAATGGAAAAACTGCAAAAATTAAATGTTAGCATCACTCTGACAAAATGGAGTCTACGGTTTGACTTGTTAAAAAATGATAAACGATGTTTGAGGATTATTAGGATTTCGAGGTGATTGTTTGCTTTTCTACAATTTCTGTTTCTAATCCGTCCCGTATGGCAAAGCCAGCACAACCCTCCAGAACATATTTTCCCCTTCATGTAGAATTATTGTAGGGGCAACATTAAGCTTTGCGTTTGAAATCTCGTCTATTTTTTATCTTATTTTTATATCATTTATTCATTATTAAACAATTTAATTTCGCAATCACTTATGACGCAATAATCTTGCATTCGAATTGTCTCAATTTGCATATTTGTCGACTGGGAGATAGAGTTTTAAATAATTTTTTATAATGAATATAATCATTATCTATATAATATATCATATATTCAAATATTAATTATATTTGTTTAAGTGAAGTAATTTTGGAAACTTGAATGTTGAGGGTGTCTAACTGACCATTACTGTAATAATTTTATAACATTTTTTTTGTGGCACATGTACGTGCAGGATAATAATCATTTGAAAACGCTTTCATAATTTGCAATTCCAGAGCTAAAAAAATGTATGTGTTACAGGATAATGTAGTGTTTTTTCTAGCCTATTGATTTTCTTATATCTCTCATTCATTTAATAATGCGGTGAGTATCAGGAAGTCAATTGGATATGATGCAAATTTGTTGTTCAGAAGAGTTTTCTAAAAATTTCAGAGAACTGAGGTAAACTATTTGGAAAGTATGTTATCGACAACTCGAGCATTGGTGTGTGATTGTGATTCGAAATGCTGGTCATACTATCAACACGACAATAGGAAGAGGTATTCCATGAACGAATAAAGGGGGTTGCATCCCCCAGGGTGCAATAAATCAATCCCCTCACATCTGAAGCAGCAGCAGGTGGTACGAGCGTTCACTACGGCTCACGCCTCTAATTTCCAATTAATACAATCCCTCTCCAAACGCATTTTCTAATCTCAGGAAAAAACGATTTCGAAATGTCCAATTCAAAGCAGTTCTCCACTAAGACGAACTGAAAAAAGTGATTTTTACATTCTCATCAGGAAGGTATTATGTATTAATTTCCACGTTTGGAACTCCCTGAATCCGAAAAACAGTTTTTTACGAATGTTTATGCGCATGTGTATGTATGTATGTATGTATGTATGTATGTATGTATGTATGTATGTATGTATGTATGTATGTATGTATGTAT
>WSXT02089260.1:0-11763 GCA_011762715.2 Neuroterus valhalla
TAATCTTTTTCGATACAAACTGAAGTATTGGTTTGAAGTTGGATTCAGCACTTGAATTACAAATTTGTCTTCATGTTGTCGAAAATTCATTCTTTTTTCGACGAACATTACTTTGTGACGAACAATGCGATCATTCCATTTTGAATTGAACATTGCTCGGGTGTTCTGTTGAGAAATTTTCTTAATTTTAGAAAATTCAAATTTTTTATCGAAAATCTACATTTGCCTGTTGCAACATTTTTTTCCCCCGGAATTTCAACAATAAACGGTTTTCTTTCCCCGTGAATATGGAAGAATTTTATTGAAAAGTAATCCTTTCTGGTTTGAAATTCTACTTTTTGTTGGAGAATTTTCTGAATTGGGAGAAATAACCTCATTGTCAAAAATGTTGAAATCCATTGAAATACAAAGTTTTTAATTTGCTATTATCAATTCGTTTATTTGTATTGAAACTTGGCGTTTTCAATCAGAAATTTTAATTTTTTTTTTTTTCTGTGACAATTTATATTTTTCAGTTGATGTTTCATGTATTATGTTGAATATTTTTCTGTTTGAGTGGAAATTCTTCTTCTTAGTTAAAAATGGTTTTTTCTCTGTGGAAAATCAACTTTGCTGCTGAGTATTCAATTCTTTTCCAAAAAATCCATCTTTTTCGCTTAAAAATGCAACTGTTTTGCGGAAAATTAATCTTTTCGATCGAAGATCCAACTGTTTTGTCAGAAATTACACCGTTTTGTTGAATAATGTTTTTCTCACGTTCAAAATAAGTGCTTTCTACTCAATTTTCTGACTATTCAATTTTCGGTTGGAAATTCATCTCTTCTGGTCGAACACCTAACTCATTTTTTGAAAATTATTGTGGGTAAATAAATATGTCCTATCAGTCAAAGTTGAACTTTTCAGTTCGGAAATCATTTGTTTTTTTTGTGAAATATTTAAATATCATGTTTTTGTTCAGGAATTTTTCTCATCGTTGAAAATTAATCTTTTTTGGTTGAGTTCAAGTTTTTTGCATGTGGAAGTTAAATTGTTTTTGGTTAAAAGTTGAATTATCCCGGAAACAAAATTTTGCCAAAGATTTATTATTTCAGATGATCATTTAGGCATTTGCAGATTGGAATGATAAGAAATTAACGTTTAAGTGGTTATGGATAATAAATAATAATAATAATGATAATGAAATTTGTTCCTCATTTTTGTCAAGTGTACCTTATTGTTCCGGACGTACAAAAAGAGTACTAGAGCCACGTTGGGATGAGTATAATCGGAAAAAGTCACGGTGCCGGGGTGCAACTTGCCGTAACCCTTGGCACCGCGACGACAAAAGGGGTTGTAAATCGCACTGAACTACCTTTTCCTCCCGGACAAAAAAGTCGTATATGAAAAATGTAGCTCAGGAGTAGACGAATGTGAAAAACCAACGGTGCAGACTTTCGGCAACCTGCAGGTTGCCGAAAGTCCTCGGCGCCGTGGTTGGAATCCGGGCGGACGCGAGCCTTTTCGTCGTGTTCGATCGCTTCTGTAATTCCAGGACTAGGAATAAAAGCAATGATTTTCATCATTTTATGGAAATGTACATATATATCTCTTTTGATTATTTTATACATAATTGTTCTTTTGTTAATTAATATTATTTTAATGTTATGTTATATTTTTGTTTTATTTATTAAATGTTATTCAATGTTATTTTATCGATGTATATTTTTTTATGAGCAGTTATCAGATAATATATTACATTTGCAGCTGCACAAAAAAAAACGAAAATAAAAACAGTTTTTTGAAGAATGAGATTATGTTGAATTTTGAAATTTCTTTTTCAAGTACAAAAAGTAGTTTTAAGTCCAATCAAGAATATAATTACTAAAACAATATTCCAGAAAAATTATTGGTCGTTTCATTTTATTAAAAATAATTGATGTAGTTTATAAAAATGATGCGAAATCGTTTCAATTCAAATAGAAGAAAAACGCTCTAAGTGACCGGGGAAACGACCTAACTCCATCGAAATTAATTGAAAACTATTTTGTCGAAAGCTTACGTAAGTCGCGTAAGTACAGTGTAGATATGTATGCCTGTTATTTTCAAGGTTATGTTGCGTAGAAGTTCAAAAATACATTCATGTTTTTTAATGGAGAAAGTTGAATGATACGCACCTCCTGATCTTTAGGGAACATAAGCAGGAATTCTTCTTTGGGTTTTTGCTTCAAAACACCCACTTTTTGAAAACATGGTGCGTGATAACCATTTTCTTTTCTTTTTTTGGCATATTGTTTTAGTAATTATATTCTTGATTGGACTTAAAATTACTTTTGGGACTTTTGTTTCAGTAATGATATTCTCGATTGGACTCAAAATTACTTTTGGGACTTGAGAAAAAAAATTCACAATTCAACAAAATCTCATTCTTCGAAAAAACTGTTTTTTACATTCTCATTCTGATTGAAAAGGTATTGGTTTTATGCGAAAAATGACTTTCACAGATTTAATGAAATCTCCACGTTTCGAGACCCCCTGAGTCAGAAAAAACGATTTTTACGAAGGTGTCTGTCTCTCTGTAATCTGTGAACTCGATAACTTCCGAATCCATCAAAATAGCTTTTTGAAAAATCAAAAATGCACAATCCGGTCAAACTATGCAAGGTGCCAAGAAAGGTTGAGGACCAAGATTATTTATTTCAAAAAGATCTACAGATTTTATTGGGCCACTTTTTTCATAAGATACATAGTTTTGGTTTGAATCGTGGAAACTGTTACCAAAAATGAAGAGTTGCATTTTTCGGAAGAACTATGCGACACACGAAAAAAATTTAAAGTACCAAAATCGTTCACCTTAAAAAGGCCAGTTGAGCCTTGAGTGAAATTAATACCAGAAAAAATGTTACAACAAAAAAAAAATTCAATAATCTTTATAGAAGTAGAGGTTTTAAACATAACTGCTGTATTTGCAACTCTGTTTATACTTTATGCTGTAAACTGAATCAAGCACGTGAGAAGGCGAGCGCGTAGCGCGAGGTAAATACGCCATGAGAATGTGCCCGCGCAGCAGGCAGATTTTTTTCTTTTTTTTTTGTACATTGAATAAAATTTAATAAATAAAACATTAAATAAAACGAAAAAATAACATAACATTGAAATAACATTAATCAACTAACAAAAAAAAACAATTACATATAAAATAATAAAAAAAGATATATCTATATACATTTCCGTAAAATGATGAAAATCATTGCTTCATTCCTGGTCCCGGAGCTACAGAAGCGATCGAACACGACGAAAAGGCTCGCGCCCGCCCGGATTTACCACCCCTTTTGTCGTCGCGGTGCCAAGGGTTGCAGCAAGTTGCACCCCAGCACCGTGATTTTTTCCGATTATACTCATGCCAAGGTAGTCTCTAGTACTTTTTTTGTACGTCCGGAACAATAAGGTACATTTGCCAAAAATGAGGGCAAATTTTATTTTTTCAAAAATTGCTTTCGGCAGGATTTTTGCCGGCACCGTTGTCGATTCGAATACTACTTTTTATCGTGAATCATTTGAAAATTATTAAAATCGTCCGGGCGTTCAAGGTATACTTTCCTGCTAGGCTCTCGGACTACTATGAATGCAGCAGCTGTCAAAAATTTCTTTCCGTGTATGTAAAGAAATTTGATGAAGTCAATGCTTTTCTCTTGCTCACATCAATTACATTAATTAATTTAAAATTAACAGTGACTGTTGAAAAGAATCTATAACCAACAATACACTCTTAACCTCACTTTCCGCAGCAATTTTTAGAGAGCAACGCAACAGTGTTTTGTAGACCCATATTCTATTTCTTCTGTCATCTTCCACATCGTCTGAACTTCAAACTCCTGCAAGAGATTTTCCTCAAAACTGGAAATTAGAAATTTGGCACAGTGAAAAGCAATACACTCACTTTTTTACTTGAGGTCGACTTTGTTCACTCGTTTGACAATTTTTTTGCAGAATAAATTATACTTCAAGAGTATTCGAAAATTTGACAAATTGTTCGCATCAGTCTGACCCCTCATGGCAACTAGAGAGGTGTGCCGAATAAGGGTTAAAAATGTTTGTAATTTTACCACACTTTCACTATTGTATTGTTTATTTTCTCACATGTACATCTGCCTAGATTTTTCCATACATGAAAAATTCTTCTGCACAGACATCATATCTTCTTTTATTAAAGAAGCATAACCCACTTGACAAAAAGAACTTATAAGATAAAAAATGAATATTCTCGACTGTCTAACAATCGTTCTCTTCTGCCTTCCTTCGAAAGGGTTAGCCTACATTTTTCTTACTTAAAATAATCTCAGCACTTTGGCGTTGGATTCGAAATCCCTCGCATACCTGCAGAGGCCGAGGACCGGCTTTCCCGCCATACTGTTCCATATCCTCATCCTGTTCTCCACAAAATCTACAGTCTGCGTTTTTATACCCTTAAGATACAATTCCCGTAACCTTCTCCGCCCTCTTGGATTTTCCATCTTTTATAAAGAATACAATAAGAATAATCTTTAATTCTACCCCCATCCTTCTGTATTTCTCTTTCTCTCATCGCTTCAATACTATTTCTTACTTTTTCAATAAACTCATCTCCCCCCCCCCCCCCCCCCCACACACTTTCCCCTACCCAATCCAAACGTCCTGATTTCCTCAATTCCGCCAAAGCCCTTCTTAAGCTTTTATCCCACATAGAAGGGTTATGTTGTTTTCGATTGACCTCAGCTCTTCCTTAAGGCAAACTCGTGGAAGTCTGTGCTCTTCCATCTTTAGGACTTTCCCGATATATCTGTCTATTGTTTACTTCTATGTTCAAGTCACTTCTAGTTACTTCCGGTCTCCAAATGTATCCCGATGTATTCCCATCGATTCTTACTACCATTTTGACAAAACTAGCTTGGACTTTTTCCATTTCGTCTCTATTTTCCATCCCCAGATCTGAACCCCATACAGCCTGCCTGATTTCGCAAGTATCCATAAGATAAAGTCTCATACTTAAACCCCCTATTTTTGCTCTGGTCATCACCCTAATCAGCATTTGTTGCTCTCTGTATTTTTCCCACCATGATCTTAATGTGTTTGCTGTAGTTTCCTACTGGTAAGAACCAGAAATCTAGGTACTTCTAGCTATCTGCCGAGGGGGAAACAACTCTGGTAATCCGATGGACCGCTTGGTGATCCGGGGTAATCTGTCATCCTGCCTTATCCGGAGGAATGCGGCGTAATCCGGAGTAATGTGGCGTAATCCGGAGTAATCTGAGTTTATCCAGAGTAATCCAAGTAAATCGAATTAATCCGAGTAACCCGGGGTTATCCGAGCAATCCGGAGTAATCCGCATTACTCCACAATAACCCGCGGTAATCCACATATATCCAGAGAAGAAAAATCGAAACAAATGAGGTTACAAAGGAAGGGGAAGGGGAA
Source organism: Neuroterus valhalla (assembly GCA_011762715.2). Classification (NCBI taxonomy): domain Eukaryota; kingdom Metazoa; phylum Arthropoda; class Insecta; order Hymenoptera; family Cynipidae; genus Neuroterus; species Neuroterus valhalla. Next base: position 5,432 of record WSXT02089260.1, read on the forward strand.
AAATGCTGCAATTTATTTTTAGAACTAGATATTTCATTTTATATCTATGAAGTAGTTTGTTTATTATGAACCTAGGCTTACAAAGAACTCGGAAGGATATAATTATAAGTTCGGAAACTCGAATCTTTGGTGCCATTGCACAGGTACGTTAGTGGTAACTTATTTTATAATTTTATGAGAAAATAAACTTTAAATAAACACTTTTACCAAACGTTTACTAATAATACTTTTATAGTTTAAGAGATGATCGTGTTTTTCTCTTCGGTTCGTTTTTCGGAAACCATTTTATGATCTTCTTGATAGCAGCTATCACATCAGCTGGGTAACTAAGGACACCGTCAGCAATCTTTGGCCTTAGAAGAGAACACATGTAGTTTTCTAAATCATGAAAAGTAGGTTCTAGAGAGCTCCGTAAAGTTCCATCGCCTTCAAATGGTACAGTGTACCACGTTCCCATACAGCCTATTCCTCTAGGTCTAACTCCTTCTGGTGTTAAAACTGGCGCAGTAGACTTTGAGTACACTCGGCCTTGGCCTGTGCCAGACAGATAGGAAAATCCCAGTATTCTTCGAACAAGAAGGGAGTCGTGTTTGGGATAATTTTCGAAGAGGCTCCAGTCGCCCATACTCACCTCTTCCTGTTTCACAACGTTTGAAACTGATATAGATTCTTCGTCACACTGCAAGCTGTGCTCAGCAGCTTTCACTCGCTCTTGCCTGCTACTGCTGAGATGGAATTTTTCAGATGTCAGGCGCCAGACAAGTGTACTCCTCTTGACCAACATGATTTTTCCATCTTCTTCGTCCTCGATGAATTAACTGGCAGGAGGAGTTGCTTCAGCTAGCGAGGAGTGTTTTCTTCCCAAAAGAATATCTTCTGCAACATCTAGTGGAATTTCTTCTTCTCCTCTGTTTCATCTTCAGAGTAGAAACTATTGTCATGTCGGTCATTTCCACTATCATCATTAATAGTGCTTCGCTCTTGTATGCCATGATCTTTTGTATGTTTCGGAAGCAAACCGAGAGCTGCAATTGGAGTAACAAACGTAGTCAACACCATTCCCAGGTCCTTCGCCATTTCTAGTGCATCTGTTCTGGCTTTGAGAATAAAGTGCAAGAGATCCGCATCACAAATCAGACCTTCTTCTTTGAGTCTCTCTCTTGTCTTTTTTGAGTCCTTCATCCTTTTATGATGTCCGGGTAGCTCCAGGTCTCTACTGAGCTCATGACCTTCTTCACCAAGTCTTTCAATTTTTCTGGACCCGGTAAAAAAAATCAAGCAAGTTCATGTTTACGACAGTCGAAAATGATAAAGTGCAGGATCTTGAATCTCTGAAAAATCCTTCACAAGGTTGTGAACTCATAAGCCAGGTTAAAAATAGACCAGGTTTATTTATTTCTCTAAGTCGATGAGTAACGTTGAATAGAGAATGAGCATTCACTTCAATGCATTGATAAGTGTTGGAAGTTATGAAATTAGTTTTTGTCTTATACATGTTTTCTTTCAACCAGAGTCGCCAGAATCTCAAAAAGAAAACACTTCTCCAAATAAGGTACACTTTCTTACTTGCTTTTAAAGACTTATCAAGGAACGAATCCATAACACCTCGGAGCACTACAAGGTATGCTTTTGTATCATTTGCTCCTGGCAGCGAATCTAACATCCGAAGTACTCTATCATCAGATATTTTCTGGACAGCTCTAAAGTTCATATTATCATTCTTCAAGTCACATTTTGTAGCTCAACCGTAGTATTGAGGGCACAAATTTCCAGCAACATTGAATGAACTCATTAAAATGTTATATGTTAGTGTATTTTTCTATTAAAATTGAGAGGGTCACTGCTTGCTACAATTTTCAATCACTGGACTATTTGATCTTTATTGTAAGGTCACGTTGTTCAATAAGAATTGATAACCAAAGATCATCGTATATCGAAGTAAATATAGGATTATTCAATGTTGCTGTAAATTTGCGCCCTCAATACTACGGTCAATCTACAAAATTTACCACTATCACGTCACTCTAATACGTTCTCCTCGCTATACTTTTAATAAGGCTTCGAGTCCGAAACGTCGCCTCAATTCTACTAAAATAAAATTGTCTTTATTTCTTGGACCATTCAAACCGAAGACTACAAATTGTATCATCCAAAGGTCAAAACTGGGAAAACAATTACACATTTTGGTCAATTTTGAGAATTTTAGACGACATTGTTTGAGTAAAATAAATAATGGACTCGATATTGGGAGTATGCAAAATGTCACGTAACGCACCTGCCCTGAATTACGGATTGAAAATTAAAAATTGCTGAATCGTATATGAAGAACTTTTTGAATAATTAAAACTCACAGACACTTAGAAAATATTTCGTTACTTGTTAAATGGATTGATTCATCTCACTATAAAAGATTTTCGATAAGATTTTTAGAATTCTTATGGTACTATAACCTATAAAGTCACATAACTTGGTCTGCAGGTTGTAAAAAAGTCGTATCCATTATATAAATTACTATCATCTAAAATTTTTAACTTCCGGCGATCATCCACAAATAGTTTAACGAATCAAAGCGTACCTGTGGCTGATGAATCAATAATGCATTCGCGGGAAATATGAAATGAACATACGTTGAAGTCTAGTCCGGTTGGAGTGATCTACTATAAATTCATGTGGCCCAGAGTAATCTAGAGTAATCCGACGTAATCTAAAGTAATTCGGTGTTCTCCAAGTAAATCGCAGTAATCCAGAATAATCCAAGTAATCCGCTAATCCGGAGTAATTCGCAGTAATCCGGTTATCCGAGGTACTCCGGGTTCATCCTGGGTAATCCACCTCCGCTGGACCGCGATTTTGGTAGTTGTTTCCCCCTCGCTATCTACTACTTCAATTTTCCGCCCTATAATACTCCAAGTACATTTTTTCCTTTTCCTACCCCTATTTCTGGAGTCCATAATTTTTGTTTTTCCTAAATTTAATTTTAAATTGTTTCTGATAGCATATCCTTCTAACAGTTCCAACATATTCCCCTTAAGTCCTCTAGGAAGTCTGATGTCACTGAAAGCTCATCTGCGAATTTAAGTTCCAAAATTTTTGTTTTTCCTATGGCTGATCCCCCATATTTCCTCCTTCCCAAATTTCATGCATATCGTGAGTAAATAATATTAAACAGAGTAGGGCTAAGAGGGCACCCCTGCCTTACTCCTCTTTCCGTTTTCCTCCTCGGTTATACCCTGATTCTCAGTCTCTTCGTAAATTACACGTATCGTTTTCTGCATTCTTCCTTTGATTCCTAGATTATTCAGTTTTCAAAATGAAATTTGTCTGTCTGCCGCGTCGGACGTAATTTCAGAGGCAATAAAGGCTACATTTCCTTATAAAGGCTTTCTTTTTTCTAGACACTCCTGCACGGAGTGCAGATAGTCAAACCTAATATCCACGGAATGTCAAAGATGAGTGTTCAGCCTAACTATTCTAGAGTGTCAGCTTGACGATCCTGGATTGTTAAACTGACGATCCTGGATTGTTAAACTGACGATCCTGGATTGTTAAACTGACGATCCTGGATTGTTAAATTGACGATCCTGGATTGTTAAACTGACGATCCTGAATTGTTAAACTGACGATTCTGGATTGTTGAACTGACGATCCTGGATTGTTAGAATGACGATTCTGGATTGTGAAACTGACGATCCGAGCAGTGTTCGCTTGAACGCCCCAGACTTTAAACTCGATTATCCTGGATTGTCCATTTAACAATCCAAGAACTTTCAATTTGAATATTTTAAGTGGTTAAAACTATTATATTCGGATATTCAAAATAGCTATCTTTGATAGTCGTAATGACTCTCTCATGTAGTAAAGATTTTTTTAAATAATTAAAAATATTTACTTGATCATATACCAAAAAAGTGACGTAGCTTCAGTATTTGTGATCACCGCGCGCGTGTGTGTGTGAGTAATGATTGTTTTCAAAGCATTAATTCCAATTAAATTTACCTATGGATATTTTAATTATTTCATCACTGCATTACCAGGATTGCATTTCTTTCAGATAAGTGTAGGTCGACGACTGTTCTCCCTTCATTTTTCTTAAAACAAAAAAAGTGCAAAGATTGGAAAATTATGTAACGTAGATTAAGTATGATTGAACCAGAGTAGAATTTTGATTACTTACCTGTTATCAAGAAGGACCTGAATTCCTGATGAAAATATCTCTAATGAAATAGTATATTGCGCAACAAGGGGCGAAAGGCAACGATTTCACGAGTGTAAGTTAGCTGCCCGAGCGAAGCGAGGGCAGATACACACGACTAAAATCGTTGCTTCGACCCGAGTTGCGCATACTAATTTCCATCACACCGATAATCGAAAATTCGATTGGAGATGCCTTTGAAGCGAGTCGAGAATCGAGTTTTCTACCAGAGGGAAGAAAGTGACTGATCAATGTACACAGAACACCTCCATTTGCATTGATCAGTCACTTTCGTCCCTAGGGTCGAAAACTCGATTTTCGACCCGCTCCACAGGCATCGAAAGTTGAATTTTCGATTGACGTATGATGAAAACACTTAATCACAATAATTTCGCACGGCACGCTAAAAGACACCACTGACGCTAGTCAAGTGACGCTAAAACCAGAGGATATGTCGAAATTGGCGGGAGTGGCGCGTCGGCGCTGTGTACCACAGTGGTCACGTGATATTTCAATTTGCGCGTACATTTAAACAGTTGACAATCCTAGATTGTTAATCTGACACTCCGAAGATACTCAAATAGACTATAAAATTATGATCTATCTGACTATGAACAAAAAATCATGGATGGTATTTGTGACTATCTGGAAGGTCGAATTGAAAATCGAGATTTTGCGCTCCAAGTTTGACTATCCATTTTTCTCCGTGTGGATACGTTCGTCCGATATTGAAGACAAAATTTTATAATCTGTGCCTAGCAGCAAAACCTTTCTATAGTTTCCTGTCTATACAAATACAAAACTAACCAGACAAGAAGATATTTTCTTCCGTTATTGGAAATTTTGACCCCACGTAAGGCTACGTCAGATTTTATTAACACCCCCCCCCCCCCCCTTCCACTTTAAGACACTCACGGTATTTGTACACGTTCCCTAATCTAACATTTTTTGTAATTTATGTTTAGTTTTTCAAAATAAATCCAGTCGCTTGAACTAACGTTTGAATGATAATGTTTTACAATTTTGGGATTTCAAATCAATTTTATAGCATTCAATTATGCATATTGCTTTAATTGACTTCTAGTAAAGAAATCGTTTACGTCAGGCATTTATTTTGATAGATAACAGTTATCCAGGAATCACGTGTAAAAAAATTATGCAAAAAATGTATTCTGCATTTAAAAACGTTCTACATTTTATGCGACAAAAATCCACTTGCAGACCTTATTTACACGTTAGTTGGAAAAATTATTATTTAAGATAAAAAAACAGATGCATTATAATTGTTTAGAATCTGCTCGAACTAAACATTTTGCAGAGCCCTGCCCCTAAAGAATTCGCTTTGGGCCTCAAATTCAGGAAATTCATCCTGGCACATGGCTATATAGTCTATGCGTAACAGTGAACCGATCATGAAGGTACTATTCACGTGGACGCGTACATATTATGCTTTGAAAATCATACGAAGATAAAATACTTCTATTACATCGATTATCACGAAGTTTGCACCATCATCTGGAATTTGAAAAATATTTATAATTTTGTGTATTGAAAAGGAAACTTCAATATATTTTTTCAAGAAGGATTCTAAGGAACATCATTTCTAGAAATATTTTTGTCTGTAATGAGCCGAAAAAGGGAACAAAAATGTAGATGTGTAGAGAAGCATATCCCATAAACCTTTTCATGTATTTTATTACATAAGATAAGAAGATCAGGGAGTTTATAATTATTTTTATTAATTATTTCTATTAATGTTTAAATGTTCAAATTGAGTACAGTCATTATTCTCCAGTCCAGTATATGATTCAAAAAGTCTGATGCAATATTAATTGATACATCATTTCGACCATTTGACAGTTATACCATATTGCATTTTGCGAATTTGAAGTGGCTGGGATTCCAAAGAGTTACACTGAGAATGCTTTAAATTTTCGTTGAGTTCGAAATACTGAAAAGGTAAAAATTGTTGCTCCGAATAATGTTAAAAAAAAAAATTAATAAAAAAAACGGGAAAATGTCCAGTCTTTTTTTAAAGATTGTAGTGTTTAGCCTTGTATACGCGGCGAGATTTTTATATTACAAATTAATATGTTGGCACGCGAATGCTGGACAGCAAGCGAAAAATAGTAGAGAATAG
>WSXT02089271.1:0-11763 GCA_011762715.2 Neuroterus valhalla
AGTCATGATAATAGAGGTCGTTGAGAATATTTCAATATATTTCAGGATAATTGACATACTTCAAAAAATATTTCAAGGTTCATCAGGATACTTTAAATTATATCAAGGTCCTTCGGGATCTCTCAAAGTACTTCAAGATATTTCAAGGCACTTCAGGATATTACACATAGTTCAAGATACTTCACATGCTTCAAAATATTTATGGGTACTTCAGGATGCTCCGAAACATTTCAAATTCCTTCAGGATCATTCAAAGTACTTAGAGGTATTTGAAGGTACTTCGGAAGTTCTTTAAAGAATTCGAGATACTTGAAAATGATTCACGATATTTAAAGGTTCACCATGATGTCATCACTTCATATACTTCAGAGTATCTCAAGATACTCCATGATATTTCAAGGTACTTCAAGATATTTCAATGTACTTCAAAATAATTCACATTGAGATATTTCAAGATGGTCTAAGGTCCTTTGGGATATTTCCAAGTACTTCGATATATTTTGAGATACATTGCTATACATGAATGTGCTTCAGGATACTTCAATGTACTTCAGGATATTTCACGTACTTCAAGGTACTTCAAATACTTTAAAATATTATAAAATTCTTCAGGTTTTTACAGGATATATCAAGGAACTACCGGATACTCAGGGACATTTCAATGTAATTCATAATATTTCAATGTATTTCAGCATATTTCAAGATACTATAGGGTATTTCTGAATACTTAGGATCTTTCGCATGCTTTAAGATACATTACATACTCCAATTATTTCAGGAAATTGCAAGATGTTTCGATGTACTTTAATATATTCCCATATACTTTAGGAATTTTCAGGTACTACAAGACAAAACATTTTTAGTTCTGAACCCAACCTTCCGAACCGAATCGTCTACCTGCGGCATCTCTCCCCCTCGGAAGTGGAAAGAGTGCAGCTTCTCTCCCTGACTGAATTTACCATTTTTAGCTATGTGACCTGCATTTTTTCCATCAACAGTGTGGAGGCAGGGAGGCTGCCTTCCTAAGGGACTTGTGAAAAGGGGGAAGATATTCAACCCACATCATTTCCATGAAAAGTACTTTGCCACTTTGAATTTTCTAAGCAGAGAGATGCAGCAAGTAGAAAATTCCGTTCGTGAGGCTTCCCACAAAATTGGCAACTACTCGGAAGAGCTTCCGCAAGGGACACTTGCCGCAGATGAGACTAAACGGCTTAATTTTCAACTCAATCGATGAATTTCCAACCAAGGAGATTCATTTTTTACCAAAAGGACAAGTTTTCGAAAACGCATATGAATTTTTGTCTGAAAAAGATGAGTTTCATAAAATCGTTTCATTTACAACAAAAACGTTTCATTAACAACAAAATAATTGAACTTTCGAAAAAAGAGGTGAAGTTTTAACCTACAAATATGGATTTCCTTTCAAAAAGATTGATTTATTGACAAAACACGAATTGCCAAAAAATTGCATGGATTTCTGACTAAATGGTTTCATTTGCAGAATATAATTTTACAACTAAAAAAGGATTTGTTTCATTTTTATTTCAAAAAGTCACTTTAGAGAAAAAAAAATTGTTGAACCAGTTGATTTCAATGAAAACAGACGACTTTTGAACAAAGTTTAATTCTCAACCAGAAAGAAAATTTTTGAAACCAGATCAATTTTCTGCCCAAAAAGTCAAATTTTCCGAAACAATAAGCGGATTTCTAACCGGAGAGGTAATTTGTGAAATAAATGAACTTTTAACCTACACCTATGCGTTTTCAACTAAAAAGGATGATTTCTCGAATTAGAAGTTCAATTTTTCATCTAGAAAGATGATTAAAACAAAACAGTTGAATTTTCGACAAAATAAATAAATTTTTAACAAAATAGATGGATGTCCTAAAGTATCTTGGAATTTTCTGAAATATGTGAAGTATCTTGGAGCATGTAAAATATCATACAGTACTTTGAAATATCAAAAAGCATGTTGAAAAATTTTCCTGAAGTATCTTGAAATATGTGAATTATTCCGAAGTACATTTAATAATGTTAAATCTTCAGAAACATTTTGAAGCAACATGATTTATCTCAAAGTACGTGGAAGTACGTGGAATATCCTGGAGTACATGAAATATACTGAATCCTATGAAGTCTCATGAAGTACATAAATTTTGGAATTGATTTTAGAAGTACTGAAGTACCTCGAAATATCTTGAAGCATCCTGAAGTATCCCGAAGTACGTGAAATACTTTGAAGTATCTTAAATATCTCGAAATATTCTGAAATATCCAAAAGTATTCGAGATACCTTCGAGTATCTTGAATTATCTTGAAGTTATGAAATATCCTGAATGATCTTGAAATATCTTGAAATATCCAGGAGTTCCTTAAAATATCACGGAATATCTTTGATTATATTGAAATCTTCTAAAGTATCCCTAAGTATCTGAAATATCTCGAGAAATTATGAAATATCTGGAAGTATTCGAAATACCTTCAAGTAACTTGAATTATCTTGAAGTATATGGAATAACCTGAATTCTCCTAAATTTCTTGGAAATATTCTCAAGTATCTGTAAGTGTTCGAAATATCTTGAAGTATCTGGAACATCCTGAATGATTTTGAAATATCTGAAATGTACTGAAGTACGTGAAATGTCATGAAGTATCTGAAGCATATTAAAGTATGTAAATTATCCTGCTGGGCATAGGAATATTCTAAAAGACCTTTCAAAATCTCGGTGCCCATCGGAATATTTCGAAATATCCTAATATATCTAATAGCTTGAAATACCCTGAAGTACCTCAAAAATATCATGAAAAATCTTGGAATGTTCTGAAGTATCCTTAAGTATCTAAAATATCTTGAAGTATCTGAAATATCATGAATTATCTTGGAATATCATGAAATAGCTTGAAATATCCTGAAGTACCTTTAAATATAATGAGTCATCTTGAAGTACTCTGAAGTATCCCTAGGTGTTTGAAATATCTTAAAGTATCTGAAATCTTTCGGAGTATGTGGAATATCCTGAAGTATATATGCATCATTTTTAAGTATGTAAATTATTCTGCTGCATGCGTGGAAACCGTCTGAAATATCCAGAAATATTTCGAAATTTCTGAAATATTAAAAATATCTTGAAGAATTCAAAATATCTCGAAGTATCTGAAATATCCGGATTTATCTTTAATTTTATTAGAATAGCTTGAAATATCCTTAAGTATTGTTTCATATTGGAAATATATTAGAGTATCAGAAATATCTTGAGGTCCTGGAAATATCCTGATTTATCTTCAATTATATTGAAATATTCTCAAGTATCTGATACGGCCCGATTTATCTTGAAATATATTGAAATAGCTTGAAATATTCTGAAGTACCTCAAAATATCATGAAATATCTTGATATATTCTGAAGCATCCTTAAGTATTTAAAATATCTTGAAGTATCTGAAATATCCTGAAGTGTCCTGAATTATCTTGAAGTCAAAGGTAGGTGTGCACTTTTCAGTCAACTTTTTAACCCTTGACATAACCTTAAATTGTTGTGAATCTTCTTTGGAATCTAATTTTTCGAATAAGAAATACCCATATGCAACAGAAAATACTAAAGTGATCCCAACTGTTGAAAGATTCTCAATGTTGTTCAAATTATGATGAAGTTTTTTCAGAATTATGAATTCCCGAACTGGAATGCCTGTTATTTAACATGAACTTGTTAAAAAATTATGAATCATCTTCAAACTCCTATCATTTTTCCAATGAAAATTTCAAATTTGTACGATAAGAACCAATACATTCCAAAATTGTTTAAGTTCATAGCTTGTATTAGTCTAAACAGATATGTTTGGGTCTAAATGGCCATTGTTTAAAATACCTAACTATTTAAAAGTTATAAGGGACAAAGTCGAAGAACGTAACTTCAAAAAAATTTTGAATCTTCGATATATGTAATCCACTGAATTTACTTGAAATTGTTGAAAATTGAGACTGATGTTTTCTTTGGCATTGCTAATTCTTGTGAAAAAAAGTAATGCACCGTACAATTCCCATAGAATCTTCTAAAGAGTTATTTCCTGCGGAAACTACGGAAAAAAAATGTTTTACATTAGGAATTATTTATTAGATTATTTGGAGGTTTCAATTACAGCGCACGAACGAGGTATTTATTTTTTTAAGAGACTGTCTGTACATGTTTTTAAAAAAATTTGAAAAATTTGAAAACAACTTCAAGTATTCAAGAGTCAATCAGGTACTTAACAAAAATGAGTGCAAAATTTTTGTCAATTTTGTTCCATCAATTTCATTGAATAGGATTTCTCTTTGAAAAAATTATTGACATTATTATGTGCATCAACGCTCCAAGAGAGGGAAAGAATAACAAAAATTTCCAAAAAAAGAGATTACAGGGGATTTTGAGAAGAGCAGGATTAGGGCACTGATTCTGATCACTTTTATCATAACAGCGAAAATCAATAAAATTCTATTCCTAGTTTTCGAATAAGATAAGCAACGTACTTCGTGGATGGCTCCTCTCAGTATTTACGGAAGGTTCAAGTGTTTTTTCAGTTTCCTCCATAGTCTATAGGTACTTATAGTAATGTTATAGAGGAAGGTGTTTCCTTATTCTAAACAAACATGGAAATGAAAACTCTCCGGCAGACCTGAAAAATTGAAGTACGCAAAAGGTAAGCTCCTGAGGAATGATTCCATATGAAGTGGGAAACATGATCAATGATAAACTAACAACTTTTCACAAGAACCTCTTAGCTAGTAGAGTCCTATAGGAATGTGTTGTACTATTCTAAAAAGCACAAATACAAAAACTCTCTCAAACATGAAAAATTGAAGAATGGGTGGTCCAAAAATGCATTACAAAAATTTTTTCCGAACTTTTATGCAAAACGCCGGGAAATTTTTTCGAATACACAAAAAATAAATGCATTTTTTTGTTTTGAAAAAAAATAACATTTAGAGGTGCTGCAAGCCCCGTGAAGTTTAAAACGTATTTCCCATAAGAAAAAGAGACGTTTTTGTAAATTTTATTCAGAAATCTCAATATTAGATGAATCGAGTTCGACATTCACCATTTGTCTTCACAATTGGTCACAGGATGCGAATAAAATATTACTTTTAAAATATCACCCCCATAAGTCTGTTTTATAGGGTCCCTAAAAACCCCCATAATTGGAAAAAAGGGTTTTTGGAGTTTTTGGCGCTAATTATGATTTTTTTGCAGTTTTTTTAACGCAGATTGTTTCAAATACATTAAATACTACTTTATAATGATAATTAGATGTTTATTCAAATTGCTTAAATAATTTATTATTGTTTTTAGCAACTTTCTCTTAGAAGAGGGTTAGAAAGTCAAGGTTTTTTCTGAATTTTTCAACTTATTTTCAACGTTTCGATTAGGAAGAGGTAATAATCAATTAAAGTTAACAAAAATAATTGTTTAAACAATTTGTTAATATTCATAACAATATTCTCTTGGAATAATGCTACAGAGTTGTGGTTTGGTCTGGAATTTACAACTTTTTGTCCACTTTCCACTTGAAATGGGTAATTACTTAATTTAATTTAGCAAAAATAGTTGTTTAAACTCATTGTGAATGTTTATAGCCATCTTCTTCTAGATTAATACTACATAGTTGCGGTTTTTACTGAAATTTTGAACTTTTTATCACTTTTTAATTAAAGTAGAGTAATAATTAATTTATCTTAAAAAAACAAATTATTTGAACAATTTATTATCATTGCTAATAATATTTTCTTTATTGATAGAAACTTGCGTTTTCTTTTGAAATTTAAAACTTTTTGACCACTTTTCACTTGAAGTGACTTAATATTTAATTTAATTTATCAAAAATCATTGTTCAAAAAAATTACTATTGTTAATACCCATCTTCTCATAGACTAGTGCTAAAAAGTTGCGGTTTTTTTCTAAACTATTAGGCTTTTTATGAACTTCTTACTTAGTGAGGTAATAAATAATGCGAGTAAACAAACATGCTTATTTGAAGAATTTATTATTGTTCATGACGATTTTCTCTTAGATGAGTGCTGAAAGTTGTGGTTTTTTCTGAAATGTTTAACTTTGCTTCACCTTTTAAGCTGTGAACAAATAATAAATAAATATTCGAGAGAATCATATTATACGCAATAATAAATTTTTTTAAGTATATTACTTTTGTTCTTTTTTCAATGTTAAGGAAAATGATTAAAACGAAAGAGCTCTTACACAAAAAAGACAAAAAGAAAGAATGGAATAATTAAAAGTCGGTGGGAGGACTAGGTCCGTAAATGACTTGTAAAAGTTTTGTTTTTAGTTAAAACGAGAAATTCATTGCAATGCGTAAAAAAATAATTTGGAATTTCACCTCCTGGAAAGGAGCGAGGCGGGGGCTTATATTGAAATATTTTCATTTTTTCTTTTTGTCTCTTTTGTATAAGAGCTCTTCCGTTTTAATAATTCTTCTTAACATTGGAAAAAGAACAAAAATAATTTACTTAACAACTTTCTAACACTTATCTAAGAGAAAATGGTCATGAACAATAATAAATTGTTTAAATAAGCATGTTTGTTAACTCGCATTAATTATTACCTCACTTAATGAGAAGTTGATAAAAAGCCTGAAAGTTTAGAAAAAATCACAACTTTTTAGCACTAGTCTAAGAGAAGATAGGTATTAACAATCATCATTTGTTTGAACAGATATTTTTGTTGATTAAATTAAATATAACCTCACTTCAAGTAAAAAATAGGCAAAAAGTTTTAAATTTCAGAAAAAAATTGCAAGTTTCAATCATTAGGCAAAGAAAATATTATAAGCAATGATAATAAATTGTTTAAATAATTCGTTTTCTAACGTGAATTAATTATTACTTTACTCTAATTGGAAAGTGATGAAAAGTTAAAAATTTCAGGAAAAAACCGCAACTGTGAAGTATTAATCTAGAAGAAGATAGCTATAAACATCACAATTTGTTCAAAGAATTATTTTTGCTAAATTAAATAAAATAATTACCCACTTCAAGTGAAAAGTGGACGAGAAAATGTAAATTTTCAAAAAAAAACCGCACCTTTGTAGCATTATTCTAAGAGAATATTGTTATGAATAATAACAAATTGTTTAAACAATTTTTCATTTCTTTAACTTATTATTACCTCGCTCTAACTAAAACGTTGAAAATAAGTTGAAAAATGCAGAAAAAACCTTGACTTCCTAACCCTTTCCTAAGAGAAAGTTGCTAAAAACAGTAATAAATTGTTTGAACCATTTGAATTAACATCTTATTATTAGTATAAAGTAGTATTCCATGTTTTTGAAATAATCTGCGTTTAAAAACCGCACAAAAACCATAATTAGCGCCAAAAACTCAAAAAACACATTTTTTCACTTATGGGGGTTTTTTGGGACCCTATAAAACAGACTTATTGGGGTAATATTTGAAAAGTAATATTTTATTCGCATTCTGAGACCAATTTTGAAGAGAAATGGTAAATTCCGAAATCGATTCTTCTAATATTGAGATTTCTGAATGAAATTCACAAAAACGTCTTTTTTTTCTTTTGGGAAATACGTGATAAACTTCACGGGGCTTGCGGCACCTCAAAATGTTTTTTTTTTTCAAAACGAAAAGAATGCATTTATTTTTTTGTGGATTCGAACAAATTTCTGGGCGTTCCGCATAAAAATTCGAAAAATTTTTTTCGGACCACCCTAATGAGGAAGTATGCAGGGGGCAAGCTCTTGAAATATGATTTCCAAAAGAGTGAGAGACATCATCAATGATAAACTAATAACTTTCCATAAGAACTTTTAAGCTAGCAGCTGCTAAGATTCTGAGAAGAATTTCTCAATTCTCGCCGAGATTAGCCAATAATCATTCCTAATTCAGAACCTGGTTCGATAGCACCTGGTAGCTGAGGGACTGTGTATGTTGTAAGCGAGATTTTCTAGGTAAGGAAAGGTAGGAATCGCAAATGACATAATTAGTAGGGAAGAATGGCTGGGTTGCACGGCAATGGCAGTATTAGATGAGATAGGATATTATGTAAGGTGGTGGCCTAACAAAGAGATTTTGGTTACCAATATAATCTCAACTGACGAGAGCACATGTGCTTTCCCCATGTGTGGCCACACGCGATGCCCGCATAATGATATTCAGCTTTGTCCGACACCATACAAGCGGAAATTTTCTTCAGAATTACCCTATGCCTATAACATCATGCAGAATTTAATGGAGTAGAGACGATGATATTTCACACCACAGATGACGTGAATCATCTAATCTCGCATTATTTTCTACTCAAGTGCGATTAAGGTATTAAACTATCTGAAAAAATATGCATTTATGAGTAAAAGCCTTCATTTTAAAAACATTTTTTTTAAACAAATGCATGATTTCAGAAACACTGCCTACGTAGAAATCGTACCTTTTTTCCCATAAGTTTAGTTACCAATATGCCGATACGTTACCAAAAAATATTTCTACCGACAGAGATAAATGTTCAACCCAACAAGAAAAATTTTCAACAAAAATGTTGTAACTTTAAACAGAAGAGTTACATTAACAAAAAAAAAAAATTGCCAAATCACTTGAATTTGCACAACACAGTAGGAAGATTTTCGAATCTAGTGAAAGAAAAGAAAGAAAGGTAAATTTTGAACCTAGGCAGAATAATTTTTAAGCGAAAATAATAATTTTCTAAAAAAGATGAATTTTCAACAAAACATATGAATCGACAACAAAATAGCTGAAATATTAACTGGAGAACATAAACTTCATAAAAAATGGAACAATTAAGTTTTCCGTTCATAAAATACCTTTTTAACACAACAAATACAAATTTTCGACTAAGGGGATTTTAACGAAAAAGACTGATTTTTGACGCAATAGTCGAGTCTTCCAGAAAAAAGAAAACAGAAGTTGCAACGAAATTTCAAATAATTTTCTACCAAGAAGAATGTTTTACCAGAAGATACAAATTTTCAAAAAAATACATTATTCTTAACAAAGTTATTGAACTCCAAAGTCAAAGAGACCAATTATCTACAAAAAAGATCATTTTTCAACCCAAATATCACTGTCTAAAAAATAAGTTATTATTCTTCCACAAGCCATTGTTTTTCTACCTAATATTTTAATGCTAAAAAACTAGTTCAATCTTAACTCAATTAACTAAATTTCCCCCCAAAATAGTTGAATTGTCAAGAAAAAAATTCCCAAAAAAAGATAGTATTTCATCGATGAGTTGAATTTTCTATTGAATCGTTGAACTTTTAAACCAAAAAGACGAGTATTTTGAAGAATGAGGGATTTTCAAGCCAAACATAGGATTTTCAAACAAAAAAGTTTATTCTACCAAAATAGTTATATTTTCAAAAAAGGTACAGTTGAACCAAAATATTTAATTTTCTGAAAAATTGTCGAATTTTCAAATCCAGAAGAATTTTCTGTCCAGATGATAATGATAAACAACAATGATAAAACGCAAACGAGTTTAGCTTACCCCGAAAGGGAATTGGCTTAATGGTATAATAATAAAATAATATTCTTATACCATTAGGCCAAAACCCTTTCAGGATAAGCGTAACTCGTTCACACTTCGTAAACGAATTATTATTGATTAGGCTGCACACTGACAAGCGTACCAGTCTCCTGATGGAAAATCTGTTAGAAATTCCTAAATAGCTGACGAAATAAGAACTATTCAAGTTATCCTCAAAATAATTTAGTTTTATTGAAAAAAAAGATGACTGAATTTTCTCATGAATGACGAATTCACAACAAAACAGTTGACTTTGGAAGGTTTGACTCTACAGGCTTCAAGGGACACATTCTCATTACAATACTCACCACTGATACTTACATCTTGCATAGTTTGGCTAGCAAATTGAATTTTTCATTGTTTAAAAAGCATTATCACGATTCAAATAAAAAATATACACCTCATTGAAAAAAATTTCATGTAAAAGTTGTAGAAAGAGTGGCCAGTTGGTCGTGGGAGCTAAGGCATGCGCTCTGAACCCACGCCAGCTTATTATGGGTTCGATTCCCGCTGGATAACAAACCCGACTTGTATTCTCAGTCCCTCAGAATGGGTGCCAAAGCAAGATCGAACATTATCATTCTTTTGATAGTTATCAAGTTCACAGATCATTTTTCAATATTTTTGTGCGATCAGAATTGGAATTTTTGATTTTTTGAGAAAATTGAAAAAGTTGTATTCACGATCTTGTAGGGCTCTCAAAAAGATACATTTTTTCTCTCTGACTTTCTTTTCAATCTTGCATTATTTGGCTAAAAATTCTCATTTACTTTTATATTTTGGAATTTGAAAATACCATAACTCTGACAATTTTGTTTTTATCGAAAAAAATGTTTGAGATAAATTGTTTCACCTTTTCAGTGCTACAAGAAATTGCACTTAAAATTTTTGATTCTTGGAAAAAAGCCCCAAAAAATGTTCAAAATGCCCCCCCCCCCTCCCCTCCTCTTTGATTTTCCATCCAAAATAGCTAGTTAACGAACTCGTCCTTTCTTTTCCGGTTTCAAAAAAGCGTGCCAAAGCACAATCCAATAAGATCATTCTTTCGAAAGTTATCGAGTATACAGATTACAGACTACAGACAGACAGACACCGTCGTAAAAATCGTTTTTTCTGACTCAGGGGATCTCAAAACGTGGAGATTTCAAAAAATCCGCGAATGTCAATTTTAGCATAAAACCAATACCTTCTCATTCAGAATGAGAATGTAAAAATCATAATTTTGGATTTGAAACGTTATCTTTTTTGATTCAGGATGGAATTTCTTGCTAAAAAATCAACTCGTCGGTTTGAAAATCTAAATAATTGAATAAAAGTGCTTTTTTGTGAGTTGAAGATTAATTTTCCTGTTGAAAATACATTTATTTGTAGTGGAGTATTAATTTACCATGGTTGAAAAATTGACTATCTGGTGTTGAAAATGCACGTTCGCATGTTAGAAAATCAATCATTGGTTTGAAGATCCAACTATTTTAATACAAATCCATTTGTTTTAATTTGATATGCAATTATTTTGTGGAAAATCAAACTATTTTGTTACTGTCATATTTTTCCTTCAAAAGTTCAACTGTTTTCATGAAAAATCGTCTTTTTGCATGACAAATTCAACTTGTCGCTTTGAAAATATAGACTAGCAAAAACATAATTTTACAATCAATTCAACAGCACAATAATAGATCCAGAAAGGTGGAGGGACATTACCAAAAACGGAGTTTTCAACAAAATATAGAATTTTCAATGAAAGAGATGAATTTATTTATATAACGCATCCGATACCCATCTCGCCGCGCATATGTGCCAGATATCACATGTGTTTCAATATCCCCATAACCAGTCACATCGTTCCCCATAGATCATAGAAAAACGTTACCTCCACATGCAATGACGAAATTTCACATGTGAACGAGAAACACATTTACGTACGAGAGCAAAAAACAAAGAAAAAACCATAAAACAGCTTCTGTTTCACATTTGGAACAGATTTCAGAAAAACATTTCTACCCCCTGGTTGGGTTACAAAGAAATTTTTACAATAAATCTCGAAGTTAAAAAGGAATGAAAGGAGTAACCCGGTGAATCAGTCAAAAAATGGTTTTTTCAATGGAAAGATGGTATTAAAAAAACTTCGAATGAAAAAACGCTTGCAAAAAAAATTTCTTTCATACTTTTTGGAAGGTATGTGCTTGAACGAGATATGTAATATATAAATATATAT
>WSXT02089282.1:0-11763 GCA_011762715.2 Neuroterus valhalla
AAACCCTCGGCACAGGGACCCTCTATCCGCAACGTGAGGACGCGTTCGGTGGCTTTGTCATAGGCCCATCAGTTCGAAGCCAAAGGAATCGAAACGAAACCGAAATATATGTATATAAATATATATATATGAAATAAACTTTCGCACCAAAAAAAGATCTACAAATTTGGTAATTGTTGTTGTGGAATGTTCGTTTTTTTATGTTATAAGTAATTTTTCCGATTTGAAATTTAACTTATTCTAATTGGAAATTCCATTCTTGCATTTTAAAGTTCATCTGTTTGGTTATATATATTTTTTTCAAATTAAAATTAGAGTATGGAAGTTTTCGTTCACAATTCATTTTTTTTCATTAAAAATTCAATACTTTCTTAGTTGGAAATTCAACTATTCTAGTCGCAGAGCGAGAGTTTCGATAAGACACAAAATTGTCAAATTTTGAATGAAGTTAGATTTTGACTACTGCGTTTATAATTTCGCACATTTATACTTGAGTAGGGATAGACGAGCGGGGTCGGCCTTTGATCATTCTCACGACAAACCGAATGTCGATCACTAGTATTTATTTTATCTATATTGTAACTTTTCTCCAATTTTATTAAACTCAGTCTACTTTATTGTACAAATACTTCGACAATTCGGTTGAAACATTTTTTTTTTGTACAGAATTAATCTTCCAATATGAAAATTAATCTTTTTGTTCAAATATTCACCTTCATGGTTGAAATTGAAGTGCCTCAATCAAATATTTATCATTTTAGTTTAAAATTTAACTGTTCCAGTGAAAGATTCAAAATGCTATTCGAAGATTCACCCCTTTTTTTTGAAAAATAAACTATTTTGTTTGAAATCCATATTTTTTTGCTATCTTAATATAATTTTCTCTCAATGCGAAGTTTAACCGTTCCTATTCTTGGAAGAAATATGATCTTTTTCCGTGGAAGATTTGATTCTTTCTTTCAAAATCATTTTATTTTGCAATTTTTTATCTGTTGTGTTGAAGGATGTTCAGAATGAACGTCATGAACTATAATAAATGTTTGCGTTCTGCGACAAATATGAATATTCTACTTTTATTTGACCGGGAAAATTGAAAAACTCGACAGGGAAATACCGGGAAATGACCAGGAATTTTGAAATCGTCCGCTAAATCGCCACTCCGAGTCACCATAAGTCACTCTTTACAGTAAAGAGTAACATAACAGCCACTTTTTTGTTTTGAGAAAGGCACTTTTTGCCCCTTTTCTGCTTCAAGTAAGTCACTCTTAGTCACTTTTTAGCACAATTTAGTCCCTTTTGTCTCGTTTTTAAGGTAAATTAGTCTGTGGCAGCCCTGTCAATTAGGATTAGTTTTATTCGTGTAATTATATTTTGTTCTTGTTTAAATTCCTGATACTTCATCCCATGTTCATAAGTTACATTCTCATTCTAATCAATAGCTCTCCCAACCAAATTTTTGCCAAATTTACAAAAGACTTCCGTATAGCTGAACTCTCGTTTAGCTGAACGAGCGGCCCCCTTTACCCCCAGAAGAAAGCAACTGACGGTAGCAGCCAATTAGAAGTAACCTCTAGAAACACCCATGCGGAGGGGGACAGTGGTGGGAATTTCTCCCGAGTTCAGCTAAACGAATATTCATGTCGCGTAGCAGTTCAGCTAAACGGAAGTCTTCTGTATGTACATTTGTACAAAATATACACAGGCCTCTTGTTTGAAAGTCCGACATCTGATTAATTGGAGGCACGCACAGTTTACCATTGCCGTTTTAACGTAATTACGAAGTTCGACGAGCTTAGGCGGAACGTGGATGGATGGAGAGATGGTCTAGTACTGTGTAAATAAATGTTGAGAGAAGTAAATCTGGATGAAGAGAAAGAGAAACGGAGATTGAGCCCGATCAATTCATCGTGTCATTACGTTCGTTTAACGAGAAAGAAAGTGCAAAGAAGTACTAAAAACTTTCCTATCTGACTTTCAGACTTTCCTAATTACGTGCGAGACCCGATTGCTAAAAGATTCTCATATCCATTAGGTCAGTTATAAAATTACTTTTTCCATCGCTCTAATAAAACTTCTAAGTGCTTTAAGTTTCCAAAGTGTGAGATATCATCCCTTTTATCACTTTCTAGATGCTAATTACTTAACCTATTAAGTTCTCTCATATTTGCATTTCTTGCCATGATTAAATGTATAAACAAACTTCTTCTAAAACGAAGTCCAGATTCGGTCCTAATTAGTTTGCTCCTGATTTGCACTTGACGTTAAACTATCAGCTTCTGCCGGATTAAATTTCGCTGTTTCACTGTGTTTTTTCTCTGTAGATTTTTCCTTTACTCACTTTCTTCCTTTTGCCTTGCGTCTCACCGTTGGGAAGATTTATAAATCTTCAAACGTCGAGTCGATGATTGAACGAATCGTTGTGCAAGAGTTACCCTGCGTTGAAGTTAACGCGGCTCATTAGGCCATGTATTAGCTCATTAGGCAATGAGCTAACCTGCTCAGCTAATTGGCGACAACCCTTACTCTCTTCCGGTTTTTCTCATTCCTGAACGAAACACATGGATAAGAGACCACCCGCCGATTTCCGAACTACAAACAAGTTTCTCGTTAACCTTTGTTTTGCAATTTCTTTTTCATTTTCCTTCTACTATTCCACACGACATATGGCTGGTATACAACGTCACCCTCCAATTCGATGCGTTCTCAAACATACTCACGGTATAATAAATAGTTTGCTATTTTCTATTTTTTTTTGTAATCTATTCATTTATCATTTCTATGGATACCTTTGTGGCGTTAAACATATCTAAATCCTGCTCTTTCACAGGTGATCGACATACATTAAATCCTCCGACTAAATGCGACTTTCCTTATTACCCCAAATAACCCACGCTCAATAACGTACCTAATTCTGTGAGGTCTTTGATCTTGAGAAACCCCCGCTTTCAGTGCCAACACTCATTTACAGCGCCAATTTTGTAACATGACTGATTAGGAATACCTGGCTGAAGTTTCCAACGTTTATAAAAAACGAATTTTGAAAAAAAAAAAAATTTTGCACGAGACCTACGATTTTATTGTTTGGAATAGCTCTATTTTGTATTCGTAGGTTTCCTGAAAAGTATCACCTTCCTCGGGGTGATGTTTTCATCTGATGTTTCAAGATACCAGTTTTATTCTCCTAGCTCTTCCGTATTACCCCCGTTTTCTACCCCTAAGATCCAAAAAAATCGAAAATATACCTAAAAAATGCCCAAATTCCCAAACCTAAAATTTTGTATTGAAAATAGTTTCATTTAGTGTCTGAATATACTAAAAGAAATTTCATTCCCCTAGCTCTTCAGTATCACCCCCGTTTGCTACCCCTAAGATCCAAAAAATCAAAAATATACTAGAAAAACG
Source organism: Neuroterus valhalla (assembly GCA_011762715.2). Classification (NCBI taxonomy): domain Eukaryota; kingdom Metazoa; phylum Arthropoda; class Insecta; order Hymenoptera; family Cynipidae; genus Neuroterus; species Neuroterus valhalla. The sequence continues at coordinate 3,403 of WSXT02089282.1, forward strand.
CTCCAATTCCAGGACCTGAAATTGCATGATTGAAAATAGTTCCACTTGTTGTTTCAAGGTAATAAAAAAAGTTTCATCCCCCTAGCTCTTGCAAATCACCCCCGTTTTCTACCCCTCAGATCCCAAGAAATCGAAAAAATACTAAAAAAATGCCCAACTTCCCAGACCTAAAATTTTATGAATGAAATTAGTTCCATTTGATGTTCCGAAATACCAAAAAAAGTTTCATCATCCTACTACTTCCGGGAAACCCCCGTTTTCTACCCCTGAGATCCCAAAAAATGAGAAATATACTAGAGAAATTCCCAGACCTGAAATTTTATGATTGAAAATAGTTTCATTTGATGTTTCAAGATGTCCAAAATAGTTTCAATACCCTAGCTTTTCTGGATCACCCCCGTTTTCTACACCCAAGATTTAAAAAAAAACTACAAAAATGCCCAAATCAAGAACGGTTACCCGTCCGAGTATCAACCACTTCCGTCCGTGCCGTGTATTCAAGATCACGGTGAGTCGAGAAATGACTATGAATTTTATTGACCGGGAAAAAACCGGGAAATGACCGGGAGTTTAATTAAGAACCGAGAATTTACTGGAAGAGCGTTTTGCAAATTTGTTGCTCTGTGAAATTTGTTTAGCTGACTCAAATTTGATAATTGAATCGATGGTAGGGAATTTCAGAAAATAATTACAGTTTTTTTCAAGACAAGGAGTTTCAGTGAAAACGTAGAATTTCACTTGGAACAGGGAACTTTTTACATGGAACGGGAACTTATTAAACTATTTATAATTCGGATGTAGAAGAGAGGAATTTTAAGAAATCGTTCCCCCAATTCAAAATTCGTCACAATTTCAAAGTCCCCTTAACTTAATTTTAAATAAAGAAAGTACTTCAAGCAGTCTTTAGAGTAGGAGTAGATAGTATTCCGAGGAAGAAATATTTCTGAACTATGATAAAAAGCTTATTTACATTGTTGATTGCAAATTCATCCCTTTTTAGTAAAAGAATACACTATTTGTTTGAAATTTACACTTGTTTGTTGAATATCAAATTTTCTTGTTGAAGTTGCATTATTTCGGTTCAAAATCCACTTCTGATTAAAATTGTAACTACTTTTTTTTAAATCAACTCATCTTTTTTTGGTGAAAAGTCAAGTATTTAGTTGAAGATTGATTTTTGATTCTGGAAATGAAACTATTTCTTTGAGAATTTATGGACTTCGTGGAAAATTTGACTTTTTTGTGGAATGTTATTCCTTATGGGTAAAAATTTATCTTTTTGTTTGAAAATTATCTATTCTTCTGAAGATTCATCATGATACCTGAAAATTCATCCGTTTCGGTTAAATATCAATTACTTCAACTGAAAATTTAACTGCTTCATCTATATCGAAAATTGATTTTTACATTTTCATTCTGAATGAGAAGATATTGGTTTTATGCGAAAATTGAAATTCGCGGATTTAATGAAATCTCCACGTTTTTAGACTCCCTGAGGTAGAAAAAACGATTTTTACGAAGATGTCTGTCTGTCTGTCCGTCTGTAGTCTAATCTGTATACTCGATAACTTTCGGAAGAATGGTCATATTGGATTGTGCTTTGGCACACTTTTTTAAAACCAGAAAAGAAAGGACGAGTTCGTCAACCAGCTATTTTGGATGGAAAATCAAAGAGGGGGAGCATTTAAAAAATTTTTCTAGACTTTTTTTTCCAAGACTCGAAAATTGTAAGTTCGATTTCTTGTAGCACGTAAAAAGTAGAACAATTTATCCCAGTCATTTTTTTCGTTAAAAAAAAAAATTAGCAGATTCATGGTATTTTCAAAATTCAAAAATATAATAGAAAATAAGAATTTTTAGCCAAATAACGCAAGATTGAAAAGAAAGTCAGAGTGAAAAAATGTTTTTTCTTGTGAGCCCTACAAATATGTGAATACAACTTTTTGAATTTTCTCAAAAAATCTAAAATTCCAAATTTGATCGCACAAAAAATAATTAAAAATAATCTGTGAACTCGATAACTTTAGAAAGAATGATCACATTTGATCGTGCTTTGGCTGTCATTTTGAGGGACGAAAAAACAACTCGAGCTGGTTAACCAGCTGTTTTGCATTAAAAATAAAAGGGGGGGAGCATTTTGAAATTTTTTTTTAGCTTTTTTTCTGAGACTCAAAAATTTTAAGTACGGCTTCTTGTAGTAGGTAAAAATTGAAACAATTTATACTTAATTTTTTTTTATAAGAATAAAATTGTCACTATTCCATTTTGTTTGGAAATTTATATTTTTATGGTTCAAATTTCAACCATTCTGTTGAAAAATGGTGGTTTTTGGTTGAAAATTATGTTTGGGCGAACATTGGACTGTTGTAGTTAAAAATTCCACATTTTATTTCAAAATTCGTATTTCTGGTTTAAAATTCAATAACTTCATTTGAACATTCACAATTTCATTTGATTCTTCATCATTTCTTGTAAAAATTTGTCTAAAAAATTGGTTTTTAATGCTTGAGTATTCACCTTCATGGTTGGAAATTGAAGTGCTCCAGTTAAATATTCATCTTTTTAGTTGAAAATTCATCGCATTGGTTGAGAAAGGAACTGTTATTTTAGGAATCCATTCTTCTTTGTTATCGCAGATCCATTTTTCCAATTGTAAGTGGTGGTATCAAAAATTCTGAGTAGCACCCTTTTTCATTTCAAAACCCAATTTTAATCTGAAAAATTTGTTGAAACCTCTTTTTCGTTGAATCAAATTAGGTTAGAATGTGAACTCTTTACGGGATTAAACGCCAAAAATGGTTGTTTATAAGATTACTCGCGAGAATATTCATGCGTCCTAGATCTCGTCGATTCTCCTCGTCCTTAATTTTCTGGTGTACTATTTGTAAATGAATGTTTATTTTTCCTAAGGGCGGAACCAAGTGGAGAGAGTGTACACTGTACACTGTACAGGGTACAGGTTGCATGCAACGCCTCCAAAGTTGCTAAGTTGTTCGTACACGTATCGCGTGAGCTGTGAGGCTCATTTGCATTGCAAGTGGTATCTATCATCTGAAATTAACACTGTCAGCTATGCTTTCCCGCATCGGTCCGGTTTCGTGTGAGTCGCCGTCATTACGATTAAGTCACTCGAACTAACGTACTTGCCGTACCTGCTTCCCTCTGCGGCTCTCTTGGGGGTTATGGAAAATGTTCATTCACTCTCTCGAAAGCTCTATCCCACAGCAAGATCATCTCGTTTCCTCTCTGTGAAAATAGAATGACCACTACTTCTTATGCATATAATGAGCTCAGAAAGCAGGAACTTGTTAGAATTTTTCACGAATTTCAAACATTTCGTGCTATAATAACATGAGATTTAACGGAAATACCCGTCTCTTTTGCTTGTTTAGTTCTGTTTGAAATGCATATGGAAATGGAATAACGTTTGTTACAAAAGGGAAGATAAGAAATTTTTGAGAATATAAACAATCATTCTGTTAGAAAAAAATAGACTGTATGATGGTATCTGCATGCAAGTGAGTCCAACTGATATATTGTTTCAATTTTCAAAGAGTTTGAAATTTTCGCGGTTCCAAAATAAACAATTTCAAATTTACAACATTTGAGAATGTGAAATCCTGAAATCATGTTCATGCTTAAACATTTTTGGCAATTATATTTCATAGAATCGTTACTTTAGATACATATTTTCGGAATGTTATTTAGTAATATCAAACTGGGATAGTCCTATACAACTCGATTTGAACCATTTTCAATACATCGAATTTCATAGACAATATACAAAATATATTAAGGCCATGTTAAACATGGGTCACGTGATCCAAATTATCGATTTTTTCCGCAACAACTCACGTCTACACCGAAATAGATATCAAGTTGATTTTTTGGGAAAAACCTTAGAAAACAATAAACTACGTTTGTATACAACATTTGGTTCAAAATTTTTAAAAAAAATTCGCAAAAAAAATTTTATTTTTTTTATTTTGAACAAAATGTTGTATACAAACGTAGTTTATTCTTTTCTAAGGATTTTCTTGAAATATCAACTCGATATCTATTTCAGTGTAGACGTGAGTTGCTGCAAAAAAAATTGAAAATTTGGGTCACGTGACCCATGTTTAACATGGCCTTAAAAGATAAATCAGGGTGGGGACTTGACCGGGAAACCGGGACGGACGGGGAATTCAATTTAAGAACTGGGAAATCACTTGACTTGACTCACTTGAGTTTGATAATCAAATTAATGATAGCCCAAACATACAGAAAGAATTATTTTCTCAATTAAAAAAAAAATTATTTATCACATTTTATTTGCTTTCATCTCATTCATCTGACTTGGGACAGGGAATGTCAGAGAATAATTATAGTTTTTATTTTAGGGCAGGGAGTTTCAGTAAAGGCATATAATGTCACTTGGAACAGTAGGGAATCTTTTACTTGGAACGGAAACTTTCCAAAATAAAATTTCTATTCGAATTGAGAAGAGAGGAAATTGAGAAAATCGCTCTTTCCATTTAAAATTCGGGCAACTTTGAAAGTCCTCTCCTTAATTTAAAAAGGAAGAAAGTACTTCAAGCAGGTTTTAGAGAAGAAGGAGTATTTCGAATAAGAAATATTTCTAAATTATAATAGAAAGCTTGTTCATATTCTTCATTGTTTTTTGTTGAAGGTGCATTATTTCAACTTGAAATACACCTCTGATTGAAAATGTAACTACTTTGTTGAAAACAATTAATGTTTTTTTAATGAAGATTCAAGTATTTAGTTGAACATTTATTTTTGAATTTAAAAATTAAACTGTTTTTTTGAGAATTTATTTCCTTAGTCGAAAAATCGCCTCTTTTGTAGAAAATTAATCTCTATTGTTGAAAATTCACCTTTTTCGCATAAAATACATTTATTCCAGTTGAAGATTCATCATTTTACCTGAGAATTTATCAGTTTGCTTGAAAATTAATTTCTCTAACTGGAATATGATCTTTTCTAGTTCAAAATTGAACTATTTAGATGAAAATTTGTCTTACTGGATTGAAAATTCAATAAATTTGTTGAAAATTTACGTATTTTGTTGAAAAATTGATTTTTGGCATAAAATTATCTTTTTCTCCGAAGGTACTTATCTCATTCGAATTGAAAATTCAAATATTTCGCTGGAAATCATATATTTTGTTTAAAAAGATGGATTTTTTGGTTGAAAACTATTATCTCAATAGTTCAACAACCATTTTGTTAAAGAATTGTATTTTTCAATTGAAAGTTAATTTTTGGGAAAAATTTCAACTATTCTGGTGGAAAGTTCATCATTTCAGGTAGAAACTCTTCTTTCTTGTTTAAAATGCAACTACTGCAGTTAAATATTAACAATTTTATTTGAAGATTCATCATTTTGCTTCAAAATCAGTTTGTTTGATAGTTAGTTTTTTTCTATTGCAAGCTAATTTTTTTTGTTATTAGTAATTGTTAAATTTAAAATTTAAGTATTCAAATTATGGCTGACAATAATTGATCTTTTTTACTCAAAATTAATTCATCTAGTCGAAAATTCAACTCTTTCAGTTGATAATTCTTTGTTTCAGTAAAAAACGCTTATGTTTGGTATAAAATTGGGTTTTCAAACTAAAAATGTTAGTGTTTTATTTTCGGTTAAAAAACAATTATTTTTTAAGTTTAAAATTCAGCTATTTTGTTAAAACATTGTATTTTTTGAGTGAAAATTAATCTTTCTATTTGGAAATGATTTCCCTTGTTTGAATATTCACCTCCATGGTCGAAAATTGAATTGCTCTAGTTAAATATTCATCATTTAGGTTGGAAATTCATCTTCTTTGTAATTTAAACTGTTCCAGTTGAATATTCATAATCTCATTTGAAAATTCATCACTTTGGTTGAAAAATGAAGTATTTTGTTAGTACCTAATCGATTTTTTTTGTTATCGCAAATTGATTTTCGCAATCGTAAAAGTTTAACTGTTCCAACTTTTGTAAAATAAAATGATATTTTTTCGTGGAAAAATGGAGTATTCTCAAAAAAATTAATTTATTTCGCAACTCTGAATCTGTAAATATAAAAGACATCAACTGAAAATCGGAGAATTTCTATTAAGAAGCGTTCTCAAATTAAAAACATTCAATTTGAACCACTATTAAGATTTCGATTCTGGGGGCTGAAAGGATTGCGAGACACATAAAAATATTGAATTTATGAAATTCAGGGTGTTCCTAAAATAATTTAAGAGGCTCTTATTGCAATTGATTCAGAGTGATTATTCATTATTTCAGAATGATCACAAACTGATAGCAGTAACTTATGTGTACCCATTTCAGAATTTATGTACCCTTCGCTTTCGATCTTAAAATTCGTAAAAATGAGATATTCCTGCTAAAAGCAATATATCTGGGTCCCGGAATATCCTGGTGTAAAAAATGAGGACAGGCAGCATATTGCAAGCAGTATAAATAATACGAGGAGGGTTTACAGACAGCTGCAGTGCAGGCTGCACCTGTAACCGGGTGTATCGTCTACCTTTGATACCAAACCTTTTTCCCATGTATCTTAGGGGCACTTCGACTTGGATGACATTCTTGTCCGTGTCTTCGTTCAAACTAGAGACCAAATTTCCTCAGGAAAAATAATTTTCTCAGAGGGAAATAGAATTCCCAGGACGAAATACTTTTTTTTTTTAACTAGATTACATCATACAATTAAGCTCCTGAATGAAAGAACTTTCTGTATTTTTAAATCGTAAATTATTTTTTTATCTAGCTAGCTTTAGGAACAATGTAGGAGTTCGTGGTCTGGTATTAAAAGATTTAATTTGTCACGAAAACGTTTCACTCAATTCAATTGCAGCTATAAGAAAAAGTTATTGCTCTAAAAAATATCCATTAATTAGATTCTATGAACAATGTTTATGTTTTCTTTGCATATATTTCTTCCTATATTCAACATTATAATCAGTCAAATAATGTAAATTAGTGTGTCCTTAGGAATGATGTCAGTTAAATTAATTGTTAAGTTTTTCGAATTCCGAGTTATTGCAGTTTAACTACTTTTTTATTCTTTTAAACGAAATGAAGAAGTTTGTAATTCAATCGAGATTCGATGGGTGGCAAAGGTAATAAATTCCACCTTAAGATATAAAAGATTTTGAGAGACTTGTCGAACAAGCAAGCAGAGTATCCTCTCTGCCGCATAATTCCGATTTTCGTCTTCGTTTGAAGTAAGTACTTCCATTTCCAGAACAATTATTTGGTTAGAGTAGTCACGACTACGAACCAAGTACTTTCCAGTCATGAAGCTCAAAAGTTATGCTTCAACTTTTCCTCGGTGGCTCAACCCCCAGCTTTGTACCTGCCTTCCGGCTGAAATCGTTCCTTCTATATAGGCATATCGTATGCCAGAAATATGATATAAACGTTTGTTTCCACACCAGAATATTACTGAACTTTATTCAATTTCGAATGAGAATTTGGGCGAACGAAACAATTGTCTTGTTCATGTTTCCAAACTATAAATCTTTCTGTAACTGCCTTCCAGAAAAGAATTCTCAGAAAGAAAACTTACAGAAAATGAGTGGAAATTCGTTGCTAATAATTATGAAGAAAACAGTTGAGTTTTTTTCCTATTTTTTTCAGTATTCTTTCAGCGTTCATCAAATTTATGTCGCGAATACCTACTGCTCAAATGAGGTATTTGGTATACCAAAAATGATCTTAACTACACGGAAAACTTCATATTGCTGTGAAAGCGGTACAGATTTATTAATTATTCAAAATCCTATGTGAGGTATATGTGCCACTATTAGAACGATATCAGAAAGCTAATAGAGCGAAATTCTCAAAATAGCCCTCGCAGCGATACAGTTCTGCTCCAGTAGCAGTATACGTATCACTACGGCAGCCACAAAAAGTATCGCTCCGACAGCCATACTGTAGAGCTGCGACAGCGCCACGGTGGCGTTCGAGCATCTATACGTGAGATATTCACACATTTTTTTTTTTGAAAATTCATTTTTCGGTAGGAAATTATCTTTTTCTTTGAAAGCTAAACTTCTTGTTCGAAAATTCTCGTGTACGGTTAACAATTCAAGTTATACAGTTGAATATTTTTCATTCTAGTCGAAAATAATAATTAATCATAATAATAATTCATTCCATTTTTTGTTGAACTTATTATGTTTGTAGTTCAAAATTCAACAATTTAATGGTTTAAAATTGACTCTTGGTAAAAAATTCAACTATTATAAAAAACGAAGTGTCTCATCGTCCCGAATTTTGGGACGACTAGCAATTTCGCACGTTCGGCTAGTCGTCCCGAATTTCGGGACGACAAGCCTATTTCCGCCATTTGGCTAGTCA